>JAAVTI010001404.1:0-199927 GCA_011947335.1 Phytophthora constricta | reverse complement strand
GGGACCAGACGGTGCGTTTCGCTGAGGGGCGTCCTGTTGGGGGCTGGGGACGGCCGGGGGCACGCGGATACAGGCGGCGAGAGCTCGCCGCTTCCTTTCGAAGTTTGGTTGATTTAGAAGTGTGGGTGATGGAAAACCTGTGCTAAGGAATGGAGAGCCTGGGGTTGAGAATAGTGGATTCAGGCAGTTGACTTCGCTGAACTTGTTGGTCGCGGTGCTTTGACTAAGACGAGATTTGAGCTACTGGCAGGAAGATACAGGAATAGTTCTGTAGTTTTGCACAGGAGGAAGAATGCCATTGTCTAGCATGCTTGTGGTGGTTGGAGTGCGATTAGCACCATGCGAGGCAATTGACGGTGAGGCGAGGTTACCATCATTCCAGGTGATGTCAAATCGACGGGATAACTCACGTCGGCCATGTGCTGCCAGTGACTCACTGGCAGTGAGTAAGCGTTGGAAGTGCAGGTTATTGGCGACGAGTCGTTGATGCGGTGCTGCTACGTAGTCGGCAAGAAGGAGGGTCAAGTGGGCTTGGACATCCGCATTGAGTAGGGATAAAAAAACAACATGTGCATTCGACGGGCGCTACGACCATCGACTCCATCGCCTACACAAGAGCATTGCTACACTCGGATCGCTCCGCAGCAAGTCGAGTCAATCCGTTCAGTCGAACTGGTCCATGACTGCCAGGTACTCGCGCACTTCCTCCGCGGACTTGCCGGCTGCGGCCAGCTTGACAATCATCTCCACGCGCTGTGTCTGCTTCAGCTGCTTCAGTTCCAGCTCCTGCTGCTTCACCGCCAGCCGCTGGCTCTCCAACCACAACACCTTCTCGTTCAGTGGCATCGAGTCTGACATGGGCGTGGCAACACCAGCAGTCTTCATGCCCAGGAAATCTTCCGAGGCTTTGACCTTCTCATTGAGATGCAGAGACTCAGTCTGCGTCGACGGAGAGCTGCGGTTCTCCACTGCCAAAGAGCTCTCCGCAGTCTTGACGCCCTCCCTTTCATGGAGATCCATCGTCTCCGCTTGCGTGTTCAGAACGTTACTATTCTTCATCAGCTCCTCGCTCTCGGGCGTGCGCAGTGGCGTCTTGTCCGCCTGCCTGGTCATCTCCCTGATGTGGAAGCTGGGGGCGTGCACTTCAGCCTTGGGCATCTCTCTCGGGAAGTCTCCGCTCACGAGCACGTCCACGCGCTTGTAGAGCGGTGGCAGATAGAGCGGCCGCTGCCGCTTGGCGCGGTAGTAGGACGCCATGAAGCTCTTGTAGCGACTGCAGGCGATCTTGTCCGTCCACTGCGTCTGCGCCTTGTAGTTCATGTACTGCGCCAGGGACCTGTAGCCGTCCGTCTTCTTCAGGCGTTTGCTGTTGGCGTTGGCGTTGGCGTTGGCGTTCTCCGCCACCTGCTCGCGCGTGGGGCGCGTCAGCAGCGCGAAGTTGCCGGGCTGCTCCAGCCATTGGACGAGGTACTCTAGCTGCAGCTCCGACGTGTGTGAGAACTTGGCCTTGGCCTTGGGCGGCGACGGCGGAGGTTGTGACTGCTGCTGCGGTTGCTGTTGCGGTTGCTGCGCCGTGCTCGTCTCGGTCACGAGCAGCGCCGGCAGCGACTGCGACTGCGACTGCGACTGCGCGTCATGCTCATCTGGCGCCGGCCGCGGCTCTGGCGGCGGGGACTCGTTCATGCTCATACGTTTTCTCAGTGCGAAGAATTTCGACTTTGATTTTAGTTATTGAAAGCAATTTTATAAAAACCGAGAAAAAATTGCAGCTTGTCAAGTGCAATAAAATGAGATATAATTCAGTACATGTACTGTAATCTAATTTTCTCAACAGCTTCCGCTCGGCAACATACTGTATCAACAGGCGGCGGCGTTGCTGGCACCGCACAAACTGGTTAGCTAACTGTACTGTTGCGAGCATCATAGCGTTTTCAACTGTCAAGTTTGTTGCGTTTCTGGGGTACTTCGTCGAAAACTTGATTCTTGTTGCTATTCCAGTTGGGAATCGTATTGTAGACGCAGATGCACACCCTCCAGGGCCATTTGTTCATTTGGACCATACCACAGTATACATTTTGCATGTAAAGCTTGTGCACTACGGTGCGCTCAGATTGTAATGGCCCGCATGACAACGAAAAGTATTAGGAGGTCCATGCTTTTAGGAGTCGATTTAAGTTTCATTAGAAAACAGAAGAGCATGCCTGTTCGAAATTAGGCATATCTCCCGCCTTATGATTGCCACAAGATTCCAGAGCAGCACCAAAATACACCAGGCAAAAGAGCATGGCCGACAATTTCAAGTTCAGTAGAATTGAAAGCAAAATGTAAAAAAGTCGTAGCACCACCTGCGCTTGTCATTGTGCCCTTCATAACTTCTTTGACCTGAAAGACGAGGCCCATCGAATCTGCCAGATTCTAGCCGCGTTAGTCGCTTGCCAACCTTCTGAACATGGTCTCAATGAAATGAATTGATTCACAAACCCATGGGCAAATGATGTTTGTTAGCGATAATCTCCGAAAGCAAACAGTCAAAATAATATATTTTTTTCGGAGGGCCTGCAAGCAAACTGCAGCACACACATTTTTTCTACGCATATTATATTATCTTTTGTTATGCACGTTGCGTAAAGCAACACCACAAGAACTGGAGACGATCTAGAGATCCCACACGGGGAGAACCACGGATCACTCAGCCGCAGCTAAACAGCGTCGCTGCGCTTGTACCGGCATAAATATTGGTTCCTGGCCCAGCGAGGAGGCGCCGCATCACCGGATAACTTAAAGTGGGTGCATGACTGTAAAGGGATGCATAGACGAGGGCGACCTGAGCCCTGCAACAAATAGAGAGCGGAGCCCGTCAGTCAAGTTCGTGCACGAGGTCCTCCACCTTGCGGTTCTGCAGCACCGTTGATCCCTCCGCCACCTGGAAGTACACGTGAACGTGAAAATATCGATGGACCGCTCGGGATTGTCGTCGTAGTTCCACCTCTGTACGTGCGGCGCGTTGGCGTCGATCCAGTTCTCCACGTACTGCTTCACCTGTTCATGGTCCAGGTCCTTCACGTGCCACAGCGTCCAGTGCTCAATCCCTGCAGGAGTGTTATAGGGAAACATATTGGGCTCCAAGAATGCGGTCCTACCCTTCAGAGTCGTAGCGAAGATGTGTTCTTCGGCTGAGCCGTAGTTCTCCGCGATCTCATCGAGGTGGTCCCACTTGCGCTCCTTGCACTCGTCAGTCCGGCTCCAGTACTCGATGTAGAGCGTGCGGCGGCTGCGTTGGCGAGGCGACGCGCTGCTACATTTAACATCAGTGGCGTCGGATTCAACACAGCCAGGAGCACAGCCATCAGCACAGCCATCATCACGAGTCAGAGACTCCACAATAGGCTCAACATCAGAGTGCTGCTCGTCGTCCGTCCACACATAGGACGCCGGCGTGCTCACTTCTTCCGTCTCTTTCTCCATCTCTGTCTCCACCTTAAATTTCTTGGTCACTTGTTCACTGTCTTCAACGTCTTCAGCCTTGCGCTTAAGCGACCCGGAGCTGCTCACAGGATGCGCAAGAGCCTCATTAATATCAACAGATCTCTCTGTCGAGGACAGACCACCATTCCCATCCTGCGACTGAGCAGGCTCATCACCTGAAGCATCGCTTACGGTTTGGACGCTGGCGGTGGAGTTCTCTGTAACCTGTTTCAACAGCATCACCACAACATTACACTATCAATAACTAGAAATAGAAAACAGTATATACTTCCAGAATCAAATCTCACAACGGGTCGCACCTGGTTGCTGGGCTTAAGCGGCTTCTTGTTCTCGTCTCGGCCGCGCAGACCAAACTCCACGTCGGAGATGGCCGACGGGGACGTGCAGCCGCCGCGAGGCGAGTCCAGACGCTGCTCGATGGCCGCGGAGGCCACGCTGGAGGCTGTGGCGCACATCATATTGTCCACAATTCGAGAGGGTGTTTTTACTTAAGTTCTGGGCACAGCCACCTGTCTGTATGGCTGTGAGGGTCTGTGGCTTGGGGGATGGGCTGGTTTGCTTGGGGACGTGGCTCCTGCCGCTGGCTAACCTACTTTGTCCGAACGCTTCTCGCTAGCGAATTCTTAACCCTGGGGCGTTTTTTCGATAATGAGAAAAACACGAGGCGGTTCGCACGCGGGATAGCCGAGGAGGGAGGACACGTTTGTTTTGAACTTGTATTGTGTATGGGTGAGGGAGGGGAGGCGCTCGAGGTAGTTTCACGTGGGCCACACCACGGCAGCGGTTGTCGCGCGAAGGTCGCGCCAACGCACCTTGCTGGTTGACTGGTGCGGATGCCCACCGCCATTAACGCTTTGTCGAAGGCACCTAGTCCTCAGTCATGGGCAAGCGCGCGAACCCTCCCTCGGAAGGTAACCCGGCTTGCCACACAGCTCGTACATACAATACAATACACACACACAGCATCTAACATCCCTTCCTTTTTCTTCTACTAATTGCAGCCGAGACGCTGCTGGCGGCGGAGGTTTTCCAGCCCAAGCCCATTAAGAAGCAGCAGCGCCGCAAGCAACAGGCGCAGGCGCAGAGCGAGCAGCCCAAGCGCAAACTGCGCGCCGCCTGGGTGGACGATGACGACGAGGACGTGGAGGTGAATCTCGAGGACCAGGCGCAGCTGCGCAAGTTCCGCAAGACGGAGCAGGACGCAGTGGTGGACGGCAAGGAGTTCCACCACCGACTCAAGAAGTAGTGCGTGCAAATGCTTCTGCAATAATCTTTTTTATTGTTTTATGGTGTGATTGGTGCTAAATTGTTGATATCTGTGGGCACAGCTACCAGTCGGCGCACGGGTCGGTAGCGTGGGCGGACCCCAAGAACTTTCTGGGCGAGCACCAGAACTCGGACGACAGTGACAATGAAGAGGCGGAGCTGACGCGCACTGCCGGCAATATGCTGGAGAGATCGGGCGACCTGCTGCCGCAGGGCTCGCTAGATATTGTTCGCATGAAGGAGGCCAACCAGCACGCGCCGTCCAACGCGGTCATTCAGTCCGTGCAGTTCCATCCGAATGGACAACTGCTGTTGACGGCTGGACTGGACAAGACGATGCACCTGTTCCAGGTGGACGGCACGGACAACGCCAAAGTGGAAAATGTTTTCGTCAAGGACCTGCCTATTACGGATGCCAAGTTTACGTTGGGCGGCCAGCGCGCAGTGCTTTCAGGTCCGCGGTCGTACTTCTTCTCGTACGACTTGGAAGCCGGCAAGATTACCAAGATTCCGGGTCTGTACGGACGTAAGGAGAAGAAGCGTGAAAAGTTTGTGGTCTCTACGAACGGTGACCGTATCGTGTTTTTGGGAAGCGACGGGTACATGGATCTGGTGTCTGGCAAATCTTACGAGTCCATTGGAACTCTTAAAATGAACGGCGATGTCACGTCTGCAGTGTTCTGTGAAGACGACCGCTACATGCTCAGCACTGGGTCGGACGGACAGGTATACAAGTGGGATATGCGTACGAGACGGTGTGTGTTCGTGCACGACGATGAAGGCAGTCTGGGCAACAACGCGCTCGCTGCAGGCGGCAAATACTACGCTACGGGGTCGAAGAGCGGTGTGGTGAACATCTACGATAACGCAGGTCTTTCGGCTAAGCCGAAGCCACGCAAGGCACTTATGCACCTTACCACTCGCGTCGACCACCTGAAGTTCAACGCTGACTCGCAGATTCTGGCCATGGCCTCCATGGATGCGAAGGACTCGCTCAAGCTTGTGCACATGCCATCACTGACTGTCTTCGCTAACTGGCCAACGGCACGCACCCCGCTTCACTACGTGTCCGCGATGGACTTCAGCCCGAACAGTGGATACTTTGCTGTCGGTAACGCTCGAGGACGCGTGTTACTGTATCGCCTGACTCACTACAAATCCACATAGGAGGCGAAACACACTCAGGACACAAGCGCTGCTCTTTGGCTGCTGCTGAATGTGTTACTAGGACAGATGAAACAGCTACCACTGTGGCACTTATGTCTTGTTATATAATAGAGATGTCAACGCTGCCCAAAACTTCCTCACCATTTTTCAGCATTAGCGTACAAGGTGCTTCACTGCAGACACTAGACACCTGGTTTTGTTCGACAGCGGTCCTAATCACCTCGCCCCCTTCTTGTTTGCCCAGGACTCTTTTGAGTATCGTAAGTCAAGCTAAGCTTCTGTGCTGTGGAAATGAGCGAATTCAGGGCCCGATCTACCCCTTGCTCGGCACCGTCTGCTTGCAAGTCAAAAACAAAGATCACCGTTAGTATGTGGTGAGTGATCTCCACAACATTTAGCACTGAGAGATGCGCACATGGTCGCCTATCCCAAGAGCTGGCGACTTGATGGCTTAATTCGGTCAGTGCATCATCGACTCCTTCAAAGTTTACATGTTGTTAGTTTACACGGATGCAAGTTCCTAGTGGTAGTTCCATTTAGTAACCTACCTTTTTCGGTAAGGCTCGCTTCCTTTGTTGTTTTGTCGTCGACCTGGCGAGGCAGGCTGATCTTTTCCCGAAGGAAGTGGGCGGCGAGGGCGTTGTCGTTGCTAGATCCAACAGCATAATTGTAATGATGCCAATAAAACGGACTTGAATAGCCTTACGCATAACGAAAGCTTAAGCAGCAGCTTACCAGTTGGGCTTGAGTTGGTCGTTGGGAATGCGCAGGGAAAATATCCGAGTCATCGTGGGCAGTTAGTGGATGCTCAAGCTGATATCGGAGCGCGTTAACTGCCATGCGAGTGTTCATAGCTGGGAAATCCTGTAGCGACACAAGCGTCAGGAGATGCGGTTAGTCAATCTCATTTGAAGTTTCACTGTTTTCTTTTTTAAGAACCGTAGCAATGCTCACTCTCAGTTCCACTGCGAGCGAGCGAGTGATCATACACGGCGGAACGGCAGGAAGCTGGTAGGACGAACACAGATTTATTAGGGGTAATTCAGACAAAAAAAGAGTTGCGTAATTGAAAATGACACACCTCGGCAGAAAGCCCAGCGCCCGTCAAAACATCCTCGATACCCACGCCCGTCAGAAAAGTCGAGTCGTTAGAATTAAAGTGCAGTTCTAAATCTCACAGCAACAAGAACAAAATAAGGAACAGTACGTTACATTACGAAAAAGGAAGTTTGATGATGCGTACGCTTCTTCATGGGGGTTGCAGGAGTGTCAGACTGATTCATTAACGGCACATTTTAATGTTAGCAATTCGTCTTGAATATTGAAAAGAGACAAAACAACTCACCTGACGCTTCAATAGCAGTTCCTTATCGGTGACAATATCCGGACTGTTCCCCAGCAAAAACTCAGTCGCGCGGGAACGAAACGGGGACTGCAGGACGACCCCATTTGGAATCATCTTGTAGATTTCAACGCTGTCGTAGCAGGTCATTGAGTGAAGTCTCTTCTTCTTTGTTGCCGGATATGCCACGATCACAGTCATTGCGACTTGATCCACAGTTCTCTCGTTTAATATGGCAGTGAGCATCGGAACAGGATCGTAAGACAACTTAGTGGGATCATACGAAGTAACAGCGGCCTGCGCGAGTGGGTTGCCGTATAGGATTAGCTTGCGTAAATTGCGCAGCTCGCTTGTGTGGACAATGTCCGCTTCGTCCATGATCATATTGTGCGCGAGGTTGAGATAGACGAGGTTGTAAAGCCTGCGCCGCGCTTTTCCTCCAGAACCAAGGCGGACTACCGACAAAATGATCAAAACAAATCTCAACATCAGAACGGAATAATTGCAGGGCACTGCAGAGCAGATCGTTACCTCGGGGAAGCTCGTGATCTTGTTATGGCTCAAGTTTAGGTTACGCAGTCGAGGCATGATGGTAAGAAAGGAGAACACCTCATGTCCAGAAATGTTGTTGCTTTCGAGCGAGAGCGTCTCCAGTCTAGAAAAACGATCCATGATAGGTGGTAATGATCGAATGCGATTGCTTCCGAGGTATAGCTCCCGTATGCGAAGTAAGTTTGACAACTCTTCCACATCTTTTGATCCCAGACAGTTGAAGGCCAAATTCAAAACCTGGATATTTGTTTTGGCACGGAAGCCACCATCAGCAGACATGCGAATAAACAACTCTAGCATCATGATCATGCCTACCTCGAGGGTCTGGAAGCCGTTGCCCAACGATATATCGTCTAACGCATTGCATTGGAAGTCTAGCTCAACGAGAGCTGGCAGGCATCCGAACGGACCTAAAGGAACCTACATAAAGAATTGAATAATGATAAACATGACATTCTTATCCTTGTACAGTGCACACTGCTTTCACCGATTCGAACCTCATTATCGCTCATATCCAGCCGTATCAGGTTCGTGAAAAAGAGCAAGTCTTCGCTCACAACGTCAGTAATGTGCATGTCGCTCAAGACTGCCTGGACAACCTCGTCAGGAAATTCCACTGCCAAGAATGTCCACAATAGATAAATAAGCACCGTGGTCAGTACAGGGGACACAGCAGCAGTTGTTCAAAAGTCTATAAGTCACACACAGCAGCTAACCTCGACACCAATCCAAGAGTAGGAACCCATCTAGTGTCCGAGGAGAGTCATTTGAGATGGCACGCTTCCTGCTAACAGCCTTTGAGTATTGATTGCTACTGCCACCCATTGCTGACGGAGGCGCAACCACGGCCGGTAAACGAGCATTGCCTCGGGCAACCGTCTGTCCTAACTGCAGCAGTGTCGTGTTTGCAGCTGGCTTGTTGAAGCCGAGTTCGCGCTTCCGACGGCCAGAGGAGTAGCTTCCAGGAACCAGCGGTCGAGCCTCGCTGAAATGCTCCATCGCTGGAATCATACCTCAATAGCACACAAACCACGCTTTTCTAATTCCGAGCCCCGTACAATTGGCCTCGATAACCTAAATGCAGACATCGGTCGAAAATGGTGGTTTGAACACCCTAAAATATCGCGACACACTTACGCAACGCAACCGTCCAAGCACTGGCCATCAGCGTCTCTGCTGAGATCAACACAAGAAGCACTGGTGACAGCACAAGTCATATAAACACGCCTCGGCTCTCCTTAAAATGCATTCACCTTGTTCTTAGTTACACGCACAAAACTGTGTCTGTCGTCCAGGTGACGTCTGTTCATGGAGTCACCGAGGCACCAGCCAGCTGATTTTGCCTCGTTACCTCGTAGCCATCGCACGTCCTTCAGCTCGCGCTAGGTGCTTCAAAGAAAGTGGAGCAAAGTAGATATCTCGCCACCCGGCGCTGCCTGTCGGTAAGGCCCGAATTGCTCAGGCAAACTTCGAAATGACCCTCCAGATGATCACGATCACCAGTCCCAGGATAATGAAGTACAGGAGCAGAATCTGTGAGGCCATTTTACACTTGAGCTTCTTGAGATGGAGACCAGCCTCTGCTGTGTCCTCGCGGGTCTCATCCACATTGGTACGGACGTTAATGAGCTGTTCACGCTGGTCCGCCAAGTTGGTGTTGATGTTCTGGGCCGTAGCTTCCGTCCGGGCGATAATCGCTTGGGCGTCGTCCAGGTGGTCGTCAATCCTGCACCACCGCGTCACTCATTAGTCAATAAAAAAATTCTCTACTTCCATCCCCTGCAACAACAACAAAATCCACGCACCGGTCCGTGCGCTGTTGATAGCGCGCCACATTGTCCTGGGGCGCCCTGGCCTCCTGACGCTGCTTGCTGCCGTCCATGAGCTTGGAGCGGTCCAGATTGGCCTTGAGCTTGTCGAGCTGCGACTTGAAGGTGCGCAGCTGCTGGTGCATCCGTCGACGGTCCTGCGAGTCGCCGGCGCGGGACTCGCTCTCCAGAATGCGCATCTGTGGGGCCACAACCAGCGTCAGTCCCGTGTCTGCTGTCTGTATCTCTCCACCTAAGTCCACGTACGTATCGCTCCGCCTCGGAGATGTTGCCGCGAGCGCGCTCCGTCAGGTCGTTGCACTCGCCTGTATATTACAAGGTTTCCAATCGTTTTTGCATTAGTTTACACTGCAGTTGAGTATTGAGCCCTCGTCGTTGGCGTACCGGAGTCGCGCGCCTTGGGGATGGCGCGGATGTCGGCCATGGCGTCATCGCGGCACTGCTCAAAGTCCTCGCTATATCCCATGAAGGCCTCCGTCATGGTGTCGTCGTCTGGGTCTGCGAGGAAGCTTCACGCGGAGAATATTACTGGGGCCCTTCGCCTTCTTGTGTTTGCGCCCCAAGTCACTTGATGGTCGGTCTATAGTGAGAGTCAGTCACGAACGCACAACCCACGAAACACGAGACAGGCCTGTCGCAGGATTCGGGAGGGGATGCGACGTTCACTTGGAAAATGTAAAGAGGAAAGGAAAATTACGGAAATATACGCGGCTGTCAAACGCTGCCGAAGCTGGGTTTCCGCGCCCTGGATTCTCGCAGGGACAAGAAGTCGTTAATCCTCCTCATCTCGAGAACTACCGTCTTATCGTTAGCAAGAAGAACAAAGCTATTGCTAAGTAGGCAACGGTCTTGAGCTGCCACATGCATATTTCCATGCATTCTCAGTTTAGTGAAATGACATATATAGCCATTGTATTTACTGAATACAGAACAGTGTGTGTGACAATGTGTTCATTCAGATGTAGCCATGCCGCTTCAACATACTCTTTCGGTGAGGGCCGAGAAGACAAGTCAAGACACACAAAGGAAAGCAGTGCATTAGACGAAAACTTACAGAGCGATGTGTGCGCGACACTAGCCGCAAACCTCGCCTCTTTTCACAGCCTTCAAAAGACTCAATTTGAACACGGAGCCATGCCACGACAGGCAGTTCTCTGGATCGCAGCAGCTGGCTTTTCGAGCCAACTTAGTCCAGGCCAAGCACGTTCTCCAGCAGGAACACCAGGAAGATAGACAGTGGGTAGAGGCACAGCACAATCAAGCCGTCCAAGAGACGCTGGGTTCTCTTCATGGCAATGTAGCCGATGACCAGCTCCACGAACAGAATCGAGAACGTCTCGGCCGAGAACTCCCAGACCAGGCCGCCGCTCTTGAACGACATGAGCGCCGCGAAGATGCCGAGGCAGAACGTGTTGTTCATGCAGGCAGCGCCAAGCAGAGCCGACACCGAGATTGAGATCGTCTTGGACGTCTTCTTCTGCGCGTAATTGTAGGCGGCGATAAGCTCACTGGCGTTCGATGCCAGCGGTGCCACTACGAACGACACGTAAAAAGCCGGGATACCCGTGCGAGCACCAACTTCAGACAGTACATCGACCATCGGGTCCGAGAACAAAAGCACCAGAGCCGTGCCTAGGAACATCATGTAAGAAGAGCGGATCTTGATCTTCTTCTGCTGCTCGTGGATCGAGAGGGAGACGAGGTCTTCCGGCATCTCCTCCTCCTCTTCCTCGTCCTCACCTTCGGCAGCCGGAATGGCAAGAGAGTACTGCTGCTCCACCACCACACGCTGCATCGAGATCGACGAGCGACCCTGGATCTCGTCCTCGTACTTGGCTAGCAGGTAGCGCAGAGTGGCCTCCACCAGCTCATTAAACTCGATGAAACCGCTCTTGTCCTTGTCGGCCGCAGCCATCCACTTCTCAGCCTCTTCACGAGAGACGTGCTCACCTAAGTCCTTGAAGAACACCTGCAGCTCGTCAGCGTCCATGCGGCGATCGCGGTTCTTGTCGTACGCGTGGAAAAAGGGGCGGATGATGTCCGCAACGCGGTCAAACTGCTCGCGCGTGGCGTTCAGCGGCGTGGTGGTGTCGGGCAACTCCTTCTTGAGCTTGGCCAACTCCGCAGCAAGAATACCGGAGAGACTGATCTCTCCGTCTCGGATGGCAGCCACACGGACCTCGTCAATGACATCCTCCTTAACCTCCGACGAGCGTTGCACATTCCAGTACAGGTAGAGCACGAAGGACACCATGCAGGCCACGCAGGCCACAATAGCGAAAGGCTTTTCAGCCTTGGCAACCTGCGTGTTGTCGGCCTTGGCGTCTTTCTCCGCGGTGCCCGTGTAGAACAGGGCTGGCACCTGCAGAACCAGATAGATGAGGCCCGTGTAGATCATGGTCCTGGCCGTAGACGGGATCTCGTCGAAGAGCACGACGCCCGTCTTGGTCAGGTCCTTGTTTCCGGGAGGCATGAGCTTGGTCCAGTTCTGGTCATTCTTGGGACGCACGTAGTTGCCGCGGCCGTTCTCGTCGATATTGACGCGGCCGGCGTAGACGCTGAGCGCCCAGGGGATGGTCAGCAACATGATGGTGGAGCCGGCGAGAGCGCCCACACCCACCGAGACCTGCTCCTGGGCGTCCGGGCCCATGCCGGAAAAGAGCACGATGGCGCCGTCGGGCACGGCGCCCAGCACGGCAGCACGACGCTGCCCACGATGCCGGCCATGGATGGCACGAGCAGCAGCAGCTCGCTGCCGTCCGAGATGAGGTTGCTGGCGTTGAAGAGCACGAAGCCGTAGACGGCGCCCAGAAACAGCACTTGGATGAGGCCGTAGCCGTCGTCCGGCAGGTCTTTTGGGTCGATGAAGACACCCATGGCTGGTGGCAGAAGGGTGCTGGTCTGCTCTCTGGTCCGCGTGCTTTTGACAAGTGAGCCGAGCGACGTCTTTCGTCTCGACTCTCGAGCGGCTGTTCTGATTATCCGGTCGCAACCGGAAGATCGCCCCGTTCTTACCGTTTGCTCGAAAGCTTTGCTCGAATATGGTGCAACTTGCACCGTGCAAGTACTGTATCGACTAAAAGCGCCACGAAAGTGCTACTTCGCGTACATATTATTGTGAGGTTGGTCACTGCGATGTCCGTCGAATGCATTGCATGGGCATGACGAAGGTAAAATTTGCATCTGGTTGCTATGCAGTGCTCCCCTCATCACGACTGGAAACGGCTGGAGCGCGGGGCTCACCTCGTTGACGACGCGGTCTCAGCGCACGTCTCATTTACGTCGGAGTAAGCAATGGATTTTCCTTCCCGCTGCCACCCATCACGATTCACGTCGACAGAGCGCCGACCTCGGCGCCGCCTAGCAGTGAAACTCTGCACACTGGGCTTCTTGGCCTGTCCGGACTGAGACCACTGCAGTGATCGTGGAGTGCCACGGCAGCGGAGCCAGGATTCCTAGCAGATCTGGTCAGTTCGATCCAGAGCGGGGTTATTAATAGTATACGCTAACGGTGTATACTGATTTTTTTCAATGCTTCAACACGTATCCTTGTCAGCCTGGCCAGCCTGGCGATCTGCAGCTTGTGCACTGCTGCTTCCGGTCGCTTGGACCTGGATCGTATGCGCCTCAAGAGTATTCTTACAGTCTTCTTACAGAGAAAAAGCTAGCTTGCAGAGCAAATAACATTGCTGCATATATTATATGCAGCGTTACTCAACCGCATGCATCTACAAACGGTGTTCTTGCAATCCCAAATCTGTCCTTCTCGCTCATTTCCATCGCGTGCCATCAATGCTCCAGGTTAGACCCACACCACACGTTACGCACTCGCTAACGCGACGTTCAAGTGCTTGCAGTTCAACCACTGAGGGATCGGTAGATTGATGTCGTTCTCCTCAAACAAACGCAAGACCCCGTGGTGGCTTTATTGAGCCAGCAAAATCGAGTGCATGAGCCGATCCGCCTTCCGTGCAATTCGCGAGTTGCCACTGGACATCGTTCAAGTGGCCGTCACCGGCCGCAAAGTCCACCGCATCTGTTGTGCACCCTTCAGTGCGATTGGCATGCAACCACTGCACCACGTCGAGATGTCCTTCCTGGGCCGCCAAGTCCATGGCGCGCATCGTACACCCTTCAGAACGATTATTCTGCAGCCACTGCACCAACGTTGAGGTGGCCGTTGATCGCTGCAAGGTCCATGGCTTCTGTGGTGCACCCTTCCACACGGTGGTCATGTAACCATTGCACCACGTTGAGGTGACCATTTTTCGATGCAAGGTCCATTGCACGTGTTGTACACCCTTCGGGGCGATTATTGTGCAACCATTGCACCACTTCCAAGTGACCATTTTCCGCAGCCCAACCCATAGCTTACGTGCTGCATTCTTCATCACGGTTGCCATGCATCCATTTCAAAATCGCAAGCTGACCGCTACGAGCTGCATGATCCATCATTGCCCCAGACGTCCACTGATCGCTGTAGTGTTCATTCAACCACAAAAGCATCTCCATATTGCCTGCTTCCGCAGCACTGTTAATAGCTGCTGACGTACAGCCATCAGATCGATTGACGTGCATCCACTTCAGCACATCCAGATGACCATTTCACGCAGCCCAATCCATGGCATTAGTAGCTGCGGGGACCTTTCTGTCACGAAATCGCCATTGCACGGCTTCTTTGGCGGCCCTTGTTGCACTTCTCGGCAAGCTGATCACACACAGCAAGAATGATCTGCTGTAACTCACCTTGTGGTCGAAGAAGCAGCGTCACGTCAATGGTCGCGTGCTGGAGTAGCCACTTGATCATTTCAAGATGTCCGCCAAGTGCAGCGGGACCCGGCGACCAAACTGCATTTGGAAATGTCGTCACGAGCCACTGCACCGTTTCCAGGCATCTCGCTCCGCAGCGACATCGAATGCCATCTGCTCGTCATCGTGTATTCGTCATGAAACACTTCAGACTCGGTGGTCATGATCAACCGCAGCAGAGGAACATCCCCACTAGACGCCGCAGCAACCGCAACCTCTTCTTCCAGCAGAAACTTGTGTTGAGTATGCGGCTGCAGCAACAAAGAGAGACTCCCAGAGTAGCAGCATTCACTACATCCAGTTGATACTGCTTTTCTTGTTTTCTTTACACATCGCTGAGGTCTCAATGGAGCGGATCACCCTGCGACACCAGTCGAGTGCTCACCCTGACAGCGTCCAGGCGTCGCACCAGTCCACGAACGCATCGATCAGCCTCGTCACGTGGCCCAAGGCAAGCACTCGAGAATGTTCCCGACACACTACACGCACACACGTCAATAGGTCGACGTCCAGGAGCACGGTGCCTTCGTCGTCACGCTCCACTCGATGCTTCATGTGCTCGCTCTTCTGGAAAGGCCAAGCTCGGGTACCATGAATCGGGTACATGTTGAAGACGCCTCCAACAACATTGCAATTGCATTGAACAAGCCAAGACCATCAAAAAGTATTGCTCTCTATTTTGGGGCGACAAACACACACCACCAAGCACCAAATGCTTCCAACTCGCAGGCTTCGTCGCCCACACGTTGCAGCGAAAACCACATTCTCGCGGTTATGTCGAGATTGAATCGATCTTTGTCCGTCAGAGTGACCGGTTGCTACGGAGGAGATAGATCCCCTGCTGTCGGTGCTAAAATCAATCTCGCCGTTCGGACTATCCAAACCATCCGCACAACTCTCCAAGTCACTTGACAGCTTGTCGAAAAAAGAGAACGAGCTCTTTCGGTAAGGAATCGACTTCCCGCTTCGATTACTCACGTGATCACCGAAGCGAGACGACTCACTTGAACTGCCGCTCATACGAGTTGCCTCAACTCGATCCCGAGGACTGCGAGAAATGCTGCCAGCTATGCTGCTTGCGTCACTTGCCTTTCGGTTCATATACTGCACGACATTCGCGCGCTCTCGCATCGCCTGAGCACACTCGATATTCGTGCGTTTGAGATTACGTACCCCCTTTGCCGAGCACACGCGTCCTCAGCAGGAACTGAAACAATGCGACGGATCAGGGGCGGGGTACACGAATTGGGTGGTGCTGCTTGAAAGTCCACTGAGCTAGATCGAGCGTGGATTGGGGAGTACATAAGCTCCTGTGCCGGTGACTTGCTCAGGCCTGTCATCGCAGAGCTTCCTTCATGCGAGAAATATTTCCCGTTCTTTTCCTCGCTCGAACAGTTCGAGATGGTCTCATCGTGATTGTCTAGAGTGAATGAAGCGGTGTTTGCGTAGGAATTGGTGCTCCTAGATAGCGTGCTCTGATCGCTGAATCCACGAGAGTCACGTACACTTCCGGACCTTGTCAATTTTCGTACGACAAGATCCGGTTTCTGTGGTAGCCCATGCGCGTCGTCACGCGTTGCGTTGTGCGGCGGTGGCATCGAGTCGTGCAAAATTATTGCCTCGTGTCGCGGCTTCTCAACAGCATTTTGACACGATTGCTGTCCCGAAAGCCCTACCGGCGATCGGAACGGGTCCGATATAGAGCGCGATAAAGAAGGCTCGTCCAATCTGCTTGCTTCCTTCTCCATACTTATCCGTTGGTGTTCGTTAGACCTTCTTCGGTTGTCCAACGAGAACCCTTGAACTGAATGGGCTTGAGACTTCTTCACTTGACGAGGAAGCGGTAGCGGGGAAGATTCAATTGCATCACGCAACCACGACCCTGGACCAGAATCACCGCTTCTCATCCCAGGGTATGCGCTTTCCGAGCGCTGGGTAAGTCGTTGGCGCTTTTTCTCAGCCTTCTTCTTTTCCTTCTGGGTTTTCATGTCCTTATGCCATTCTTCAAAACGCTGGATCCATGCCAATGGAGAGCGCCCAATCTGTGCATCATCGTCATTACTATCATCCGTCGATCGGCTATTCGGAATGCTCGTTCCGCCGTTGCTTTGGATTTTCCTAGCTTGTATAAAAGCGGAACTTTTGCTTCGTCGTTCTCGCGTAAGCCCTCTGCCAGCGACATTTTCATCTACTTCTGAGTCCTTTGGACTCGTACGTTGGCACATTAAGTTCGTGTCGGACTTCATCCGGCGCCCCTCATTCTCTTGGTGGTGGTGACTTGCGCCATCCGTCGAGACACGACGAAAATTCCGTGCCCCCATTGACGATAGCTCTCTGCTGACCTCCAATAGTTTTCCTCGATCTGCATTTACATCCAATAACGTTAGTTTCCTCAGCAAACTCGCAAAATAATGCAAGGTAAACTGTATACGTACTTCCAACTGCATCCCTTCGTAATATCCCGCAAAATTAGGGTGCTCTTGGCGCAATGCCTCCGTGTACTCTTCTGTGAGGTTCCGATCAAATGTTCTGAAAACATGCATCTACAATTAGCGTGTGCTTGAAGAAGTGTTCTCAATCTCCTTTCTGCAGGGAACTTACCGCGCAAGTCGAGGAGGAATCTTGTCCGGATGCCGGAAAATACTTTGTTTGTTTTTCCGGTTGCCAAAGATTCGAAGTCTTGGTTCCGATCGGGATTCTGAACTCCGCCGGCCGGTTGTCGAGCTTCGCGCATCTTCTGCTTGGACAGAGGACGCAACGATGCCCGACGCCAATTGAAGTCGGTGGTGAGCCCGAAAATCCTCGATTCGACCTCGTATCACACAGTCCTGTTTCTTAGAGACTTGCATTAATGCTAATGCGTCCACTTCTCCTCGACCAAGCTAAGCACATAACACCAGATCGTTAATGAAACACATCGACACCACAGAAATACGGGGTGCATACCTCATTCAAATGTTTCAGCATATCTCCGTAAGTTTTGCACACCAAAAGTGTTTCCCTTGCTTGTTGCAACAACGCCAAAGCCACCCTAAAAGTACCTGCATTGTCGCAAACGAACAGCAATCATCATCAGCTGCTACTATAGCAGATCTCCCATCGTAAACGTGCTCGAACTACTCACTTCGTCGCCTTGTAGAAAAATCGCATCCCAGATCTGGAACGTAACTTCTCGGTCGCATGGGCTGGCGAAGAGGGTCAAGAACCACTCGGTGCATGCCAGGGAAAGCTCCATTCCTGATCCTCCAAGCTCTGTCAAGTGATCGGAAACCTCTGGGTACTGAAGGCGCACAAGATCGGCAAATACATGCTGATCCACTGCTAGCCCCAGCATTGTCGTGTAGTAATCATCGGGAACAAGCTTCACAATCTGTATGAGCAAGTAAAATGACTCTTCTTCGCCCAAAAAAGAAGACTGCGCGCGACGATGTAGTTTAAGCCTTGACAGTAACCAAGATTGGGGTTGTAGAATGAGTACGCGACCAGAACACGCCTCATCATTCGTGACTTCTCCTCAGTCCACAGCTCTCTGTCTTCATCGGCAACTGTCCGGTGTAAATCCACATCAATCTGTCGCGTAGCCTCGGTGCTCTCCGATTCGGAGGCCAATAACCGTTCATACAGACCCTTGTTCTCCTGCATCTCCGTTTGGGCACCCGACGCCAACATCCAAAGTTTTCCGTGCAGCTCCTCGGGTACCGCTCAAATTCGCGGTCATCGCAGAATAACAGCCCTCTAATTCGCTCTTCAGTACGCCATATTCCATGCGCAAGTGGTCCAAGCCCGTCAGATGCAGAAGAATCACCAGCGCGATCACTCGCTTCTTTCCGCTGCTGCTGGTGTTCATATTCGAAGAGCAGGCGTTGCCACCGCGATTGCTGCAGCATGTTGGCGGTCTCAGGGGACACCAGATCAACGTCGTCTATCTCTAAATCGTCGTCCAAGAAGACACCGTGTTCCGACATTGGAGACCAGTCCTATAGTGTATCATTCGTTGCAAATGACACAGCGAGAGATTAGTACACAGGTTGCAAATTGGACAAGCACGACGCACGTACCGGAGCATTGATCATTGAGCTACGCTCATCAATTGACCGGCGATTGGACAGCGACACCGCCACAGTTTGCAACGCGAGGACATTGCTGTACACTGTCACGGAAAAACTCAGCACGTCAGCATCCGCCCCGCCAAACACGCCAGCCACAGTGTCGCTTGCAACACGCACCTTTTCCATGTCCATGACTTGGAGCAGATCGTCCGGCTGGAAGAGGTCTGCTCGCGCGACACCAAGCACCTCGCAGGCCCTGGCCATTTCGAGAAATGAGTCCGATGTAGCCCCGCGGGACGACCAAGAGCAGCATCAAAAGCAAGGACAGCGTTAGTACCCCGTAGCTAAGCTCAATCCGGCCACGAGGGCGTCGGCTGAACGACTCAGCACTGCTCGCCACCCTCACGAGCCCGTGGCCCATCCCTAACTAGTCAGCATCCAGCCAGTCGAGCCCGAAACTCACCTAAGATATTGGCGCACATTGCTCCGCGCGTCCTTGTCAGCCTCGCACCCATTCGTCTTCTCGCTCGGCCTGTTGCCAGCGCCGTCCTTAACGCGCACCGGGCTGATCTGACTCTTCATGCCCAGCGCCTTGTAGAGCTTGTTCACCAAGTGGCACAGCAGCTCGCCCGAGTGCAGCGACGTGGGCAGGTCGCCCGAGAACTTGTCGCCGAGCACCATCTCCATCCAGCGCCGCACGATCTCGCCGTCCTTGCTGGCGACGTGCGTGGGCGACAGCATGACGCCCGTTTGCAGCTCGTCGTCCAGCTCCATGGCGAGCTCTCGAGCGGGAGGTTGGGAGGTTTCAGGGCGCAGACAGGGCCAGCGCGTGCTCCTTAACGGCTCAGCGCCTGGAAGGGAAACTCCGGCCGAAACGACACCGAAAAGCCCAAACTGGCGCTCGCGCATGCGGTGGTGACCAGGAGCGCGGAGCGAGGAGGCAGGAGGGACCTGGAGCACGTCACTGGGCCGCTCTGTCTGCCTGCTGGCGTTCGTTTGCCTGTCGGAAACGCCTCGTCCGACGACCGCACCGACTTGACTTGACTTGACCTGACCTGAGGAGAACTGAACAACTGCCCACTTGACTATGGACAGTCTTTTTCGATCGGCCGCGGTGGGACCTTGTGGCATATCACGCATACCTCGCAATGATTACACCATTGACTGGGATAAAGTAAGAGGATGCAGTCATTTAGTGACGATAAGGTAGAAAGGCCGCCTGTTCTGAAAGGGTACCTCATGGACCTGTCTCTAGCACACCTGTGTAATCCGATATGCGAGTCTAAATAATCGCTTTACTCAGGGAGATTCGTGAGGGCCCTGGTTTTTCCGTCGGTGTATGGGTCTCGAGTTGACACTATATTCCTAGACTTATGCCGTGCTTTGGCCGGGGAAGCTCTGGATATTTGGCAACAGGGTCATTTACGGATCAGGGCTGTGGAAACATACTGTAGACAAGCCGAGCGGAGCCCCGCAAGCGGGGCTCTTTGGGCAGTGCTAAGCCAAGCAGTAGAGCAACTTATAGCCAAGCTAAAAAAGACTACCGCCTCGCTTTTGCCCGCGGAAGAAGTAAATCCAGTTAAATGTATTATTGATCTAAAGTTTAAAGCAAAAGTAGCCCCTAAACGATAGTATGCTCAATCACAACGATCTCATGGTACACAATGTTCATGGTGAAGACTCCATCTGCAGTTCTCCACCAAGATGACAACGTTTGTACGGGAAAATGCGCGAGAAAGCGTCGCGTAAAATTGCCCATAAGAAAAAACGGATTCATGGAGATACAATCCAATTTTGTAAATAGATTGGCCTTTCGATTTATTGATCGTCATCGCGAAGGTCACATGAACCGGGAACTGCTTCCTTCACAACTCGAAAGGGAAACCTGAGTTTGTGCTGATAAGCGTAACCCGAGGGATGATTACTCGTTTCCCACAAAAATGCCACCCATGATAACACCCGCAATTCATATCATATTTCATTCGACGACGCGCGCAGTCCCAGGCCACTCATTTTTCAAATCGAACGCGTAGCGCCCCAGCGGCAAAATCGAGGGCTCGGAAGTCAAGTCGTGGTGTCCAGTGTGTCCCTGCGGCTAAAATCTGGCATGTGTATGTCTAACCATAATGTGTGTGTTTGTGCGGTTTATCTAAGAGTGAGAACGAACCGGAGAGTGAGGCGTTGGAGTATGACAAACGCGGGCTGCTGACCGAGAAGCGCAGAATCGTCGAACTGGCAGTATCCCGCCTGGAGCTTGACTCTATTCTTCGCAAAAAAGGCAACACACAACCACGCGCATCTCGCGTGAAGACTGATGAAGAAGTGGCGGCAACGGCATTTGTGCGTTTGGCTCGTGAAGCTTATGTGGCTCGGCTTCAGAGTGAGGGCAAGCCCATTCCTCAGTACACGCTGGAAGCACTGGCTAGACAGCGCGAAGAACAGCGCCAAGAAGCGGGGGCTTCTGCACATGACACCGCAAGGGATAAAGAAGGCTCCGCTCGTGATGACGTTAATTCTGCCTCCGAGTTCGAGGTCGATGACGTCGATTGTGACATCGACACCCGTGCGTATTCTGAATCTGATGCCGAGCCAGACGGTTCTGCTCCCGACTATAAACCACAAAGCAACGAGAGCGCCAATGATGTAGACATGGACGGGAGCGACGTCGATCATGATGATGGTGGGACTCGAGATAACTTCCAGTGGCGTGGGGCGGGAAGGGATTCGGAAATTGCAGCCATGAGTTCGACCGATGATGTGGAGATCGATGATGTGGAGAGTGACGATGTGGAGAGGCGTCAGCTCAGTAAAATTTACGACAGAGGATAGCCCGGCCAGTTTCTAGAGAACTTTCCTGTGAGGTGGTATTCGTGGGATAATTTCAATACCCACTTTGACATATTCTGCGAGAAGATATTTCAGCGGTTCCCATGTAGAAGCTCCGTCAGCACATCTCACCGCAATAAGCGTATCGAGAAGAGCACTTACAACACAACCGGGAGGACTCCTGAGAAGTGGAAGCATTACTTCAAGACTCGGGTATGTACGCACGGGAACAAGTACTTTCTCGAGGCACGGGAGTGCGCAGTCACACCTACGCACGCTACACGGGTTGTACAGCCAAGGTCGTCGCGACTGTGACTTGGGGAGGCAAACAGGTCGGCTGGTATTTGCATGTCACTGCAAAGGGTGTGCATAACCACGATCTAACACAGCGACTGTGGTCATACTACGTGGAGAATCGCCGAATTCGAGATCCTGCACTACTGGGTCACGTTGACGATTAGCGCAGAGCTGGCAGTAACCCGATAGACATCTTGACCTATTTGCGTGAGAAATCAGGTACGCTGTATTCCGTTCCAGGCTTGCAAAACGCTGGCTACGCTAACTCCGTGCTGCTAATTTGCATACCAACAAACAATTTGTGCAAGTTCAGTGATGTGCACAACTTACTCCAGAAGTTGAAGCAGGAACGCCGGAAGGACAGAACCACGGGCTAGGAGCGTAGCAGCGACGAGAGAGCAGAGAATGTGCTGTGGGAGTTTATAGATGACAACAGCAAATCCATTGTCCCGCCCTTCTCTTTCTACGCCCAGCGTTGGGCGCTGCGTTGTCCAGCCAACGACAACAGCCATGGCGTTGTGTCAGCAGGAGGAATACAGGTTGATGTGATCAAAGGGGAGCGGACAAAATCCAAGGCTATTAGCGCTGAGGATATGCATTACAAATCCCATGCAATGTTGGAGAAAATTGCAGATACAGAACACACATACATACACGAATGCCTTTGCTTGCTTCAAGACTTTCACGTTAACCTGAAGCACGGGACTGTACCAGACTTCGTTTCAAAACAGGCCCAGAAGGAGAGTGAAGCTCTTGTGGCTCGCCCCTCTAACTTTAAGGTAGCGATTATCTCGAAGGGCAGCGTGGCCGCCACAGTAAAGCCCCAACTTGAGGACACTACTAGCATGGACAACGACGATCGTGGTGCTGAAATTGACGAGTCCGACCAAGATGCTCTAAACGGTGGCTCGGGTCCAATGAACGAGAGTCTAATTGGTGGCTCAAAATGATGAACGAGTCGGAAGACGAAGTCGGGAGGCAAGCACCTCCATCAGCATCGAACAAGTCGCTCAAACTAAGTAATGACAAGGGTTTCTGTTTTGCATCGCCGCCACGACGTAAATGCCCGCCGCAGAAGAAGTTACGCGGTCAAGCACGCGGAAAGCAGCTCGGCATTGCAAGAAAGCTTGCACGCGCAGTAAAAAAGGACAACCTTTCTGTCCAGGTTTCCCAGATTTTAAAATTATCAGCTTTCTGATTCTTCAGGTATTGCCCAGGTGGGTGCCCAGGCTTCTTCCAGGTGTCATGCTTTCAGGTAGAATCAGACGACAGTAATTTATTATTGAGCGATAAATTACCTGTACAGGTATTGCCCAGGTTGGGAAACCTGGGCAATTCATATGAGCACTACATCAGCAATAGTAGAAGTGAAGGGGTACCCACTTCGTCGGATGGCTCTCAGCCAACCATTACGGCAAGTCGCCCAGCAGGTATTTCACAGGTTTGCATACCTGGACAATACATAAGTGCGCTACTTGAGCAAAATGTAAAATGAGAGATGCAGTGCTCTGTCGGCACCTCCCTGATGCACGTGGATACAGACGACTTCAATAAAGCCACTTCAGGAATTTCCAGGTATCAACCAGGCATTTTCCATGTATTGAAAATTGTTAGCCTCAAGTCCCTACCGACCTTCATCTTGCTAACTAACATCTCATCCTCTTCAGCACCGCATCAAGCATGGTCCAGCGAAGCTTGGTGATGCCCAGCTTGGTAAAGTCCCCAGGTGCTTCATCGCTGACACAAGCCCAAAAGAAGCTCCACACGTAAACGCCGCAATTGTCGCTGTCCTTCTGCACGGGCTCCATCACGTCCAGCGTCGTGTAGTCATTGAGCACACCCTGTACGATCTCGGTAGCTAGTTTTTGCAGCCTCTTTCGGTTCTTCTTGCCGTTCATGCTGTCGTACACTTTGACCTGCTTGGCAGACCGGTCAACCAATAGCCCTCCCCGGTGAACACCTCCGAGATTTATGGACAGCAATGCATACTGAACGAGGCAACCGCTTTGCTAATGGCTTCCAGTGTCGTTGCTGGTACACCTCTCTGTTGCTTCGCCTTCAGCGGAGGCACCATGACAATCACATTATTGTGGTACTTCCTCAGGAAGACTGCTGCAGCTCGCATGGCGTTATCGCTTAACCAAGCCGAGTCGCGAAAGCAATAGAGGTCAGAGTAGCATAGATCGAACCCAAATACACGAAACGGAGTCGACGGCCACGTGCCCAGCATGTTAACGAAGGTAATGTGGGGTTGATCAGAGTCTTCGACATTAGCTTAGACATCACGACTTAGCCATGTACAGCAAAGGACTGCATTGCGGCAGATAGCTTGCATGTTCCACAACCATTTCATGGCTTCCAATTGTTCTCGAGAGAATTGACCGACTCTCTCAATAGCCAACACGAAGGTTGTAACCGTTTCAGCTCGTTCACCGTCACTATCCAACTCGATTTCCTCGTCTTTGGCAAGCCCGTTCTGTAGCTTCTCCAGCGCGTCATCTACAAGTGACTCGGGAAACCGGAAACGCACGGTATCGGCGACAAACTCTGCATTGTTGCTCCATTGTACACATCTACCTTGGGTATTTGCTTTCACGCTGAAAGTTGCCAGAAACGAACCCAGCTCGTTGACGCCAGGTTTTATCTCCAAAATACTAGCGACAACATCTCACACATCCTTGTCACGCATCAGTGCTCTCAGTTTCATCCCATGATTGTATTTCTTAAGGGCGACCTCAGCCTTCTCTCGTTGATGCGCTCGATTCAACTTCGGCCGCCCAACACGCCTGATATCGCCGGTCAGTTTGATCCTCGGAGCAGCATCACTATGACCAGCAACGATAGCATGTCAGCACGTCTCTTGACCTCCAGAAGTAGAAGGCTGTGTCGGGGGCTCCTCTTCGGATTCTTCACCATTCTCCTTGTCCTGCTCGTCGGCATCCTTGGCATGCTGGTTGTCACTGCGGGTCGACATATTTCCAGAGCCCGCGCCACCTCCGGGACCTCCGTTATCTGACGCGTGAGTGGACGCGTCCGTGGACTCAATGACGGTATGGCCTTGGCGCAACTGGTACCACCAGCGATCCAAGTCCGTCATTGCCAGCTCGAATTTATCATCCGGAAAAAGCACTAGCTCAGTACTGATCCGCGCAAAGGCTTGTTGTGCTCGTCGGTACTTCTCTGACTCGGTGAGGCTGATGTCACTGATACTTTTCGTCTTCTTCTTGTACACCTTGGCAACGAAGGGATCTGAAATCTCCACCAAGTCGTTAGGAGACAAACGGCTCTGCCCCAACCAACTGCCACACAAAGGATAGAGAAGAAATGTTAGCGAGATCGAAATATTGTCAATGACCTGTTCAATACCTGGCCAAAACCTGGCCAACTAGTGGCCAAAACCTGGGAATGAGATAAAATTACCGAGAAGAAATAGCGGCGTACGGAATTGTCAACGAGATACCGCACGTCTTCCTGTAGACCATTGCGTGTCGGCACGGAAGCTTCATTGTCTGGTAGAACTCACAGTCGCACTCCCACGTCTCCTTCTGCAGAAGGTATTCCTTGTCTCCACGCCGAACAGTGATTGTAGCTCCGTTGTCTCTAAAACCGTAGCTTGCAGCTATGGATTCGTCAGTGGCAACATCATACTGCGACTTCACTGCTGAAGCCACCCAACGTGTCGTCATCCCAACCACCACATTCATATCCTCGGGGTATGCCACATCACCTGGAATTACCTGGACGAAACCTTGGATATACAAGGTCGTAACTAACCGATTTGTTTTGTGCGTACAGTCCATTTGGATCACCTCAGGAAAGCTTTCCAGCATTGAACGCATGTGACCACTTGTGAATGATATGACGCCAGTATCACCGCGCTCACTTTCGTGCACAGAAGCCACGTTCTTTGGAGACTTCAGGTTAAATCCAAGGATCATTTCTGCCACGGCGTCATTGTCTGATAACTCCACACCTACTCGTATTACAAAGTCAGTCAACGCACCGACTAACCCATGTTGTTGCTACTAGAGCTTGCCTGTTCCTCGTAGTCGCGTAATCAGGTTCCGGACGTCATCCATGGTGACGCAGGGGTTGGAGTTGTTGCGGATGTAGTCGTATACTCGATGCCCCCGCTTCGGCTTCGACCAGTAGTTCAATTCCAGGCATCAGCGGAGAATCGACTGGAACCTGGCGAATACCTGGATGATGTCTGTAGATTTCCTTGGAAACAGGGTGGTTGTGGAAGTACACCTCCCGTTTAATCGAGATGCCCCAGTATCCGTCATTCTTCTTCACGACCTGCGCCAGCATCTGAAACGGACACCCCGCGCGCAGCAACTTGTGTGAAGTCCTCTTTCCGGAAGACCTCTCTCGCTCCGAACATCCATGTGTGTATATGAATTTTCGCTGAAACGGACCAACTTCGCTTGGAGCCAAAGGAATATCAGCGTCCGGCAAGCCCTGGAACCGTACTTGACCTCGAAGTTCTTTGTTCCGACGCGCAACACTAATCACTTCCTTGATGACGAGCTTTTGACTCGTAGCCTTCATGTAATCTTGCAAATTTACGTCGAAACTCGCCCAAGATTCGTGCTGGGCGGTGAATGCTGGGACTTCGTGCAGCGGCTCGTCTTCCATCTCTGAGACGCTCCTCTTCTCCCCCTGTGTGCTCTCTGCTGCCGTACACGACCGTCAGCGTTGTTCGTTTGTGCGTTCTCCTGGTCCGCATCATCTTCGCTGTCATCACCCTTCACGTCGGCGTCGTCTGCGTCCCCCTCCTCTCCGACACTGTCTGCGTCGTCTGCATCCTCCCTCCACGTCGGCGTCGTCTGCGTCTTCCTCCTGCGCGTCGGCGTCGTCTGCGTCGTCTGCATCCTTCCTCTACGTTTGCGTCGTCATCGTCTCCGTCCTCCATCTCCACGGCGTCCCCCTCCATGGCATCGTCCCCCCAACCTCGCCGTTGTCTGCGTCGTCATCAGCCCGCACGGAGTCCTCATCCTCAATGCTGTCTTGGGCGTCTCCGTCAGCGTTCGAAGCATGTGGGCCGAACTGCTGGCGCGCCTCGGTGACGTGCGCAAGTGCTTGGGCCTTCTCGGATCGCGTGCGGGGCCTAGCCACGTTCGTAGGCTTGCTTCTGCTAGTCTGCGCGCCTCTTCTTCTTCCTGGCGAGCTTCCTCCGCCATCTGCGCCTTGATGGAGGCCGTCATGCGCGTCCTCCCCATGCTGGTGTCCTTGCTGCCCGTCGGGGCGCGCGAAGAAGGCTTGCGTCGCTCGGCAGCTGCCGCGTGCGTGGCTCGCTCCCCTATTGGTGGCTGCGAGCAAAAAGCAAAATGACGGTAATAAAACGAAAATATGTTACACCTGGGCAATACCTGATGTTATATCTGGATAATACCTGATGGGTAAAACCTGGACGCCAAGCTTGCCGTAAAAACGCAAAATACACTCATGAAATATCACAGGACGAGGTGTTTTCAATTCTACATGGCATCTACAGCTGGCAAAGCGTCAAACCCATACTGGACAAGTTCCAGATGCCTTTAGTTGTCCCGTAGATGAAGATGGAAATTCGCCACTACAATGTGGGCCAGCCAAAACCAATCCTAAAGACTCAGCTGCCGTTGGATAAGATCATGGCTGCCGTCCGCGCGATGCGGACTCGCAGAAAATAGGACAAGCTGTCAGCATACTGGGGAGACTACGGGTATGTGACCTTCGACCAGTTAGAATTGCTGGAGAAGCTTTTCATTGCAAGAAAAACAGCTTCATGAAATGGAGCTGGTGCTGTCATGGATTGACAACGTGGCGTGGAATCACGACGACGTATGCCCCTGTTTCATGATGTGACGGGGTCACACGCACCTTGGGTGAGAGGAAGCGTTAACGCGCTAACCGCAACAGACGCCACGCGTCTCTGCTGTGAAGTAGTACGGCCCTGCCTTTACTGTCGCCTAAGGTACCGAGTACCAAAGCGACTTGCGAACTTCCGGGTTAGAGTTAAACTGACTTTATTTAATAACACTCTTTGGCTGTTTCCCTTGCTATGCTCTGCGCCACTCATCCGAATGAGTGGCCCTCAACGACCTTACTGCTTTAGGTTAACTAACGCGAACTTAGGTGCCGCAGTGTGTGCCACACATCCGTGCTTAGCTGTTGATGCGTACTTAACAGCCAATGTGTGCACCACACAGACCCTGGCTAATCCGATGACCAGATCCGGTTTGAGTGGGTCAAACCCTGTTATCCTGGTCCCGCGCCATCAGCGCTAGCCACTGCGTGACCCCGTTACACCCTCCCACACCCAAACGGGAAACACCGCTTTAACGGGGAAAGGTGAATCCAGCGACGTGGTCAGCGACCTCGAGGCACGGCCTCGTACCGCGACTGACGCCGTCAAGCTCAAGCCTGCCCCTCGGGCCTTCTAAGATGACCACCCCGCCGCCTGCCGACACGTCCGACGGCAAGGCCGTAACGAAGACCCCGCTCGCGAAGCCGTCTGCGGCTGGAGAGGCTGCGATCGCCCGCGCCCGAGCGCGATCCGCGAGGGTTGCTGCGCGGTGACGCAAACGCCACGAAGTCCGCCCCTTACGACGATCGTGGTAGCAACAGCTCCGGATCACGCAATAGCCTCCAAGGCATTCCGACGGTCACGGCCGACGACTTTCCGGACGATTCGCAGGACGATGCGCCTGGCGAGGCTCGCCCGAGCGAGAAGGATGAGAGCTGGAAAGCCGAAGCAGGGTGTGGAGAAGCCCGTGGGGCCACCGCACCCGCACCCCGCGTGCCCGAGGCAGCATCCTCGCATCCAGTTACCGACGATGCGGACCCTGAAGATTCCTCCGGCGATGTTGACTACGAGTCGTCGGACGCGGAGGAGGGGCAATGCCCAAAGGACGCAACGCCCCCGCCCACGTCGCCGCAACTGACTGCGGCTCAGCGAGCCATTCACCCCGGAAGCCCAAGTACGCCGCGCAACCGTGCTGCCGTGGAGGCCGTGGCGGCCGTCCAACGGCACGAGCCGCCGACAACTCCTGCGCGCACTCCTTCGGAGCACCGAGTCATCTCCAACATCTGCCCTGGAGACGATGTCCCAGCTGGGGACCTTCAACCGTCCAACCTCCAGCATCTTCTCAGCCGGATGAACGCGGTAAAGGATGAGTTCGGCCAACAGCGGACGCTCAAGCGCGATCGAGAAAGCGTCCCTCGGACTCGCGAACAACTCTTGGCGCTGCGGTGGTGGACTCCCTCGGAGTATGGTGCTTATCTCGATGAGAGTCGACGCCCAGGCCGTCACGTGGAGCACTACGAAGAGTGCCCTCTTGTCCTCCAAGAGGATACCCCGCTAAATCGCCAGAATAGCGAGCTCCAGTTCGAGAGCTGGCTCCAGCACTTGGGGTATCCCGTTCGGGAGTTCCTTCGATCGCCGCATCGGCTGGACTGGCTCGCTCAGCGACGTCTGCCCTTTCGCATGGCGAAAATGATGGCGAACCATACTTGGAGCGGCCGAGTCTTCGAGCGGGACCTGCCGACGCTGAACGTTATCCTCGAAGAGGTGGTGACCAAGGTGCAGAGGTCGCGGCAGTCTCAGCCGGTTGAGCCAAAGAGTGTTCTCGGCGCTGTTAGCGCCGACCGGCTCCGTGGGAGCTCTGGAAAGCGGCCACGATGTCGGCGAAGTCCTCCACGAGGATATGCTCCGGCTCCCACGTATTATGAGCACTCGGATAGCCGCGCCACTTCACCAGATAGTGGTAGGCGCCACCGTGCTTACGACAGCGGAGCAGCTCCTCCACGAGATAGTGTGGCTCGCCCTTGCCGTCCAACAGAGGCGGGGGTGGTCTCAAGGGGACGTTCGACTCGGTCGAGGAGCGTGTCACGCGGCGCTGCTCCTCCTGGTGGCGCGCCTTCGTCATCGCCTCGTCAGCTGCAGAGCCTCTGTGAGGCCGTGGAGAGTTGTCAGTCCCTCCTCGAGGTTCAGCGAGCCGACTTGCTTGGTCTGCGTGGTCGTCATGACGTTCTGGAGACCCAGACGGAGGGTAATCGGCGCCTTGAGCATGGGATATCGGATGACCACCGTGGTCTGCCAGAGCGCCTCGCCCGGATAGACGATGAACAGCGTCGGCTCCTTGAGCGCATCGAGGGAGCTGAGCGGTTCGGCCATCGCGTCTCGCGCGCCTTAGACGACCACCGGGGTGGCTTTGGTCGTTGTATGACCGCATGGCGGCGCTGGAGGCCCGCGATGCAAGACCTGCGAACGCTCCGACGACACCTGCGCCGACGGAACTCCCTGTTGCTGCCTCTCAGGCGCCGCCGATAGCCCTTCCGCAGGAGGAGGTGATGCAGCGAGTGTTGCAGCGCGCTCTGCGCCAATTCGCGGCGGATCAGGCTGCCCTCGGGATCCCGATCCTCCGTCGAGCGGTACTTCTTAACATACCGACGTAAAACGTCGGATGTGTCGCCATTGCCGACGGCAAGTCCAGCGTGTACGCATTCCCGTGGACGCCGATGACCGTGAACGGCCCGACAAAGCGTGGGCGGAGCTTCGTGCTTCCCACCGCAGAGACGGCATGTGTAGGAAGGTTCTTAGCGTTTAATAAAACCAAGTCGCCCAGTTGAAACACCTGTGTGTTCTACGCCCATGGCGATCCGCTTGTTCCTTTTGTTTGTCCTGTGCTGCCGCCATTGCGTCCCTTACGCGTTGGTGTATCGCTGCGCCATCCTCTATAAAGGTTAGCAGGCTCCGTTTTACGGACGGACGCAAGCCCTTGAGGCCTCTTGGGTCCGCGACGGCAGTCTCTCCCCCACTCACACCGGAAGCCGGTGGCAACGCCAACGGCGTGCGAGGGTGCCGTAGGCCGTTGACGTAGAACGGCGTAAAGCCGGTCGACGCATGCACGGCATTGTTCAATGCGAATTCCACTTGTGGAAGAAGCGCACTCCACTTTGTGGGCTCTGCCGCGCAGACGCTGCGCAGGACATCCTCGAGAACACGGTTCACCCGCTCAGTCTGACCGTCGGTCTGCGGATGGTCCGCCGTGGACATATCCAGCCGCGTGCCCAGCAGGCGGAACAGATGTTCCCAGAAATAGGAGACAAAGCGTGGGTCTCGATCGCTTACGAAAGCCTCAGGGAGGCCATGGTGACGGAAGACGTTGTCCACAAACAGTTGAGCCGTCTGCGGCGCCGTGACGCTCTTCTTCACCGCGGCCAGGCGTATTATTTTGCTCAGCCGGCAAACGAAGACCAAGATGCCAGTGAGGCCTCGCCCATCGGGCGGCAACTCGAAGATGAAGTCCATGCTCACGGAGCGCCAGCAATCGGTTGGAACCGGTAAGCTCATGAGCGGAGCCGATGAAGACGGAGCGGGCTTCACCCGCTGACACGTCTCGCACGTGTTGACGTAGCGCCGCACCCATTTGTACATGTGCGGCCACCAAAAGCCTTGGGCTACCGTCAAATACGTCTTCTCGCGGCCGAGGTGACCGCTCAGCGGTATGTCGTGTGCCTCATAGAGGATACGGTGCTTGATGTCCTCATCGTGGGGAACCACAAGCCGGGGCTCCTCCCTGGGTCTACTTGATAGTAGAGCAGGCCGTCGGCCAGGCTATAGCGGTGTAGGCGCGCCCGCTGCCGAGCAGTGAGCTGAACCGGCTTCTCGGCTGCGCTCAGCGCCACGATTATATCTCGAAGATCATCGTCTTGGCTGTACGCTGCGCGGATCAGCTCATGGAGCGGCGATTCGAGGAACGTCACGTGAGCCAGCTCATAGTCCGGTCTCCTTGAGAGTGCGTCCGCCAGGACATTCTGCTTGCCCGGCTTGTAAGCCACCGTGAAGTTGTACTCCGCAAAGAAGGAGAGCCACCGCGCCATGCGCTGCGAAAGGTGGGGCGACGACGTCGCTGTCCTCAAGGAGGCATGGTCAGTGTAAATGACAAAGGGCTTACTGCCAAGCAGATGAACCCGAAACTTGACAAGCGCGTATTTCATCGCCAAGAGTTCCTTGTCGTGGACAGGATAGTTCTTTTCCGCCGCTTTCAGCTGCCGGGATTGGAACGAAACAACTCTTTCCCTGCCCTCGGCATCCACTTGCAACAAGGCGCAGCCTATGGCGAAGTCGGACGCGTCGCAAACGACACTGAACGGACGATCTTCGTCAGGTAACGCCAGTATTGGCGCGGTCTGCAAGCTGTGCTTGATGGCCTCGAAGGCTTGCTGCGCTTCGTCGCTCCACGACCATTCCGCATCCTTTTAAGGAGGGTAGTCAGTGGTCGTGCCATCTCGGCATAGTGTGCGCTATATTTGTGCAGGTAGTTGGCCAGGCCAAGCCACTTGCGCAAATCCTTTGGGAGTCTGGCACCGGCCACTGCGCAATGGCCTCTACCTTCCCCGGGTCAACCCGCATACCATCCTTCCCAAGGAAACATCCCAAGAAGGGTATCTCTTCAGCACCAAAGATGCATTTATTGATGTTGGCATACAGGCGATTTTCGCGCATGCACGTCAGAACCTGCCGGAGATGTTCAATGTGAACTTCGTCGGCGGTCTTGCCATCCATGGCGTAGCTGTGCACGAAGATATCGTCAAAGTACGTCTGTACGAATTGCCGCATCGGCCTGAAGAGCTGGGTTACCAGTCGGTTGAACGTTGCGGGTGCATTCGACAGCCCTTGGGGCATTACGAGCCATTCCCACAACATCCCGCTGGGAGTACTCACCGCCGTCAAAGGGATGTCTGACTCTCGCATCAGCAGCTGGTAGTATCCATCTACCATGTCGAGCGCGCTGAAGATGGTGCAGCCGGCCATGTTGTTCTGCAACACATCCTTTCTAGGAATTGGCGTGGACGCCGGGATCGTGGCTGCGTTCAGCTTATTAAAGGCATGTACCATGCGCCACTTCCCGTTGGGTTTACGCACGCAGAACGTCGGAGACGAGTGCGGCGACTTGGACTCTCGTACCTTGCCTTCGGCATACTTGGCAGCGAAGAAAGCGTCGATCACATCGACCTGTTCTTTGGCAGCGGCCACTGTCGGGTAGTGCAGTACTTCGTACCGGGTACGCGATCGATCTCGTGTCGCACACCTCGATCCGGTGGCAGCTCCGTAGGGGATCGTCGCTGACCACATCCGAGAACTGCTTCAACAGAGGGTAGTATGGATCCGTGGGATCCTTGAGGACGGCAGAGCCATATCGCTGTTGTCTCTGCGAGACCCGCTCCTCCTCCAACACTTCAGGGTCCATGACCGAAGACGTGTTGAGGTCCAGAAGGTCGTGTTCGCTGCGAATGAGGACCATCTCCTCGTAATCTCCCGCTTTGAGTGACTTCAGAAAGTCCACGTACGAGAGCTCCTCGAGCTCCAGAAGCTCGGATACCGTCGGAAGAGGGGCCAAATCCACTCCTTCCTTCCGCTTGCCCGTGAGGGCATCTACTACCACCAGAGACCCTGTCTCGGAAGCAGGAAAAACGACCTTCGTTGCCGATCTGGCGGGTGGCGCCTCGCCCTTGACCGCTGCAGTTGTGGGAGCCCCTGCTCGACCACCCTTGTTTGCTTGCACCAGTTTGCGTGAGCTGCCTCAGCTCGAACGCCCTGCGTTGTGGGAGCCCCTGCTCGACCACCCTTGTTTGCGTGAGCTGCCTCAGCTCGAACGCCCTGCGTTGTGGGAGCCCCTGCTCGACCACCCGTTTTGCGTGAGCTGCCTCAGCTCGAACGCCCTGCGTTGCGTGAGCCCTCAGCTCGAACCCGTGTTTGCGTGAGCTGCCTCAGCTCGAACGCCCTGCGTTGTGGGACCCTGCTCGACCACTTGCGTGAGCTGCCTCAGCTCGAACGCCCTGCGTTGTGGGAGCCCCTGCTCGACCACCCTTACTTGTGCGAGCGCCAGCTTCAGCACTCTGCGGATCGCTTGCCTTACAGGCCACGGCGACACCGTCGTTCCCGAGGTCTCCTCGAGATTCGTCACTTGTGATAACCCTCTTCGAAGTGCCCTGCACTCGGGAAGACGGGAACGGAGAGACGGACAACACTTGCTCGGCCGAGCCGGCAAAGTGTCGTTCGCCACGGGGCACCCGGTGCTCGTGCACAAACCCGTCGCGGGAAGAGGAGGGGACATGACCCACCAATGCTCTATCCTCAAAAGGTTTATGGCTAGCACCTATGGTGCGGCTGCGCCAGTCTATCCACGGTTCGTGCTTCATAAGCCACGGCATCCCGAGGATCAGGTCATACCGCTCGTCCATGTCTAGGACAATGAACGGTTCAACCGAGTCAAAATTGTCAAATTTGACCGTCAAAGGAAGGAGGACCTTTCGTGTCGATACAATCGACCCAGTCGCTAAGCGAACAGAAACATCTTCATTACGTTTAGAGTCTTCCACGGCTCTGGCGTAAAATGCCTTGTTCCTAGCCACATTGGCCTTCGTCGCGAAGTTGTACGACGCGCCGCAGTCGATCAGGACAGTCATGGGCTCCTCATACCCTTTGACGCTGGCGGTGACGAACACAAGATTGGATCTCGCGGAGGCCACCGAGAGACACAGGAGTGTCGTCTCTGGAGCTGTTTCTCCTGGAGAAGGAGGTGGCCAGGCCACCACCCTCCTAGAGGAGGAGAGCCTCCCAGCAGGGCGCTCCGCGCCTACTGGGAGCCTTCGTTTCCGCCGATGCAGACTCAATGACATTGAGCACGGACGCGTTCGACGTGGCTGGCCCACGGCCTCGGCGCCATGGGTTGGTTGGACAGTCGCACCAGAAATTACCCAGTTCGTTACATCCAAAGCAGCGGCCACTGGCCCTTTGCTTGCGCGGTCCGCGGAGCGACTCAGCAGACGAAATCTCCATGGGAGTCGGTCCTTCAGGCACATCCCCACTCCCGGAGTGAGTCTGCGCCGAGCGCACGCAATGATCTTCCGTCATGGCGATGTGGACCGCCTCGTTGAATGTCTTCGCTTGGCGACGGAACAGCTCTGTCCGTACCGAACCTGGACGGACACCGTCCATGAAGACTGTGACTTTAACGTCCTCAGAGAGGGGAGCGCCAGCCATGGCAGCTTCCAACTTCTGGAGCTCCATGACGTTGTCTTGAAGCGTGCGCTTGCCTTGCTTGCATCGCAAGAATAGTGAACGATAGCGATACGCCACATTGGCGAGGAGAAAGGTCGAGCGTAGCTCTTGTTCCATGAACGCCCACGAATGGAAGTATCCTGGAGACGAAGTCTCTCGTGCCATGGCCCACGCTCGACCTCCGAGGTTGGACAGAGCGAAAGCGACTTGCGCCCTTGTCTTGTAGATCTGCCCAGCGCTCAGCGCTATCTCGATCTCTCGGATCCAGAAGACCAGGCTGTCCGATTCCTTGCCATCGAACTTTGGCACCGTCATCTTGACGGGTTTGGTGGAGCCATGCCGCGGCGTGAACGAGCCCGGCTCGGCCGCACCGACTTGAGCTGCGCCTTGCGCTTCTGCTCGCATCGCCGCGCGCGCTGCTTCCTGCGCTGCTGTGCTCACATGGGCAATCAGGGACGACTCGTATTGCTTGAAGCGTTCCACGCGGGCCTTCTGCTGCTCAGCAGGAAGTAAGGTGAATCCAGTAAAGGCTGCATCCCCCAAGAGGCTGACCATCTTCTCCAACGTAGCCCAATGGGAATCCGTGAGATGAGGAAAGTCCTGACGGGACGGCAGCCGACTCGGTGAGTCTTCCATACTCATCGAGAACTTGATTGTCGTACAATCCGCGTCGGTCGCGGGGTTGACTACAAGTGCTACCAGGTGTGACGGGGTCAACACGCACCTTGGGTGAGAGGAAGCGTTAACGCGCTAACCGCAACAGACGCCACGCGTCTCTGCTGTGAAGTAGTACGGCCCTGCCTTTACTGTCGCCTAAGGTACCGAGTACCAAAGCGACTTGCGAACTTCCGGGTTAGAGTTAAACTGACTTTATTTAATAACACTCTTTTGGCTGTTTCCCTTGCTATGCTCTGCGCCACTCATCCGAATGAGTGGCCCTCAACGACCTTACTGCTTTAGGTTAACTAACACGAACTTAGGTGCCGCAGTGTGTGCCACACATCCGTACTTAGCTGTTGATGCGTACTTAACAGCCAATGTGTGCACCACACAGACCCTGGCTAATCCGATGACCAGATCCGGTTTGAGTGGGTCAAACCCTGTTATCCTGGTCCCGCGCCATCAGCGCTAGCCACTGCGTGGCCCCGTTACACATGATGCTAAGTGGATCACCAAGGTAAGTATTTACTGTTGCAGTCATGCTACCAGAAACGCACACCAGAAAACCAGAAACCACACCAGAATAACTATTCACATTGTTCTCTTACTGTGCAGGCCGAGCATAATGGGATCGCCAAGGACTTGAACCTGCACGACAGTCTTGTGCAGGATGTAGCAACCCCAGGAGATCAAATTCTGGCATTTCGTGATCATCAATGGATCAATTCCACTGCTGCGGTGTTGACGCTGCAGTACTTGAACGAGTGCTACGAAGGCGTAGATCTCGTTAATCCGGATTTCAAGGGCTCAGTGATATGGAGCGGAAGCTCAGCAGCGCCGCTAGCTTTGGAGCTGGTAACCCCAGTAACAGATGCGCCATTGGGATGTTGAACACGACGAAAGTCATTGAGTGGCGTTTTACCTGGACACAACGACGCAGATCTGCAAAATGTTTGACCCGCTGCAGAGTACCGGCGCGTACAATCGCCTCAAATGAATGTAGTTGAGCCAGTCCTCGGCATGCAGAGCGAGGTTTCGTACGAAAAAGTGACGTGGTGCGAGCAGCAAGACTCTCACATGTGTGGAGTGTGGTGCCTAGTTGTACTGGAGTTGTTGGTTTCCAAGAACGACTGGGTCGGCTCTCTTTACAATGTGTGGCCTTTCCGCTACTTCTATAAGTGCGCCCGTGTGCTTGGGAACGTGAGCACCATTGCAGACGAAGAGTAAGGGTCTCAAGCGCAAGTCCTTGTCGAGGCAGCAACAGTTTGAATATATGTGAAAACATATGTTTCATCGCCGATTGTAGTTTATGTTGACCACGTCGCACTCATGCCCATCATCTACAATTTCTTCCCAACCGAGTACCGCTATTTTCTGTAGTACAGACAATCCTCTTCTTAGTGATAGTGTCGGGAAGAGGCTATTTATCACTAGCAAGAGGTAACACTATCAAGAATTGTACCATGTAAGAGGTACATTTGACATTGGTGGATGTGGTTCGGCTTCTGCTGCACCGACAGACAGCTTACTGGTCGAAGCTCATTTTCAAGGTCACACGATGCCATGGCCCACCAAGCCATCCAGCACCCCATCAGGCTTCTCAATGCCCAGTGGCTGCAGATTTGTCGTCAAAAGGACGATTATCCCTCTGTCACTGGGCTCAGAAGACGTTCCAGCTTGCGCCTTCATTTTGAGGCTGTGATTTCATCTGAGGTTGAGAAGGACAGCCTTGAGTGTAGTAACGAGCAGGAGGAAGACCTGCAAGAGATAGCTGATACGGTGGTGACAGCCGCAGACCTTAATGACCAGGAACTACGGAGCGACTCCGGTGGATGACCAAGCTCTTTATTCACGTTGGTGAGATGGACGTGTCATCCGGGGCAGTGAGAGGCTTTCGATCGATGCCGAGTGCGTTTAGAGAGGAGTTAGGCAAAAAGCGAGGGCGTAAACAGCAACTGTCCTTGGTAGATTTCTTCGGACGTGCTTCTCGGAATGACCGAATTAAATAGTTAAGCACCTCTAGTTAGAGATATGCGAGGTTTATGTATCACAAAGCACAATCTAGAGGTCGGAGGAAGTTTTGACTTGGTTTTGTCCTTCAACGGTCATCGGGAGAGGGGTCTCACAGCACTAACTAGAGGGCATCACTAACCACTAAGAAGAGAATTGTCTGTAGTAACAAGCGCCATCAGCGGGGCTTGTCCTACAGTAATCGACGAGTTCCCAAGGTCGGCCCAAAGCCGAGTGAGCCAATCCTAGGTCTTCGTTCCAAATGACTTGAACAAAGTATAAACAGGTCTATTCGATCCAAAGCCCCCAAAACCTCGAGGCTATTTGTGGCCGTTTTCTTCAGCGAGGCTCCTCAGTTCGCAACCTGCTCTCCGTCCGATGCTCGGACCTCCTGCCAGTCGCAGACACAGTGCGTGACACCGGCGTTGCCCCAGAGAATGCTTCGTCCGTCCCCGTGAAGATGTCTTCGTGAGGATTCCTAGACCCGGCAGGGCTGGCAGAATGCTGCCCGAATTCCGAGCTGTCTGGCATAACACCCGCTCGTGCGGACCTTCCAGCTTCCCCTGTACTATAGTCGGTGACGTTTTGATGCGTGGTGACCAAGCCTCAACTTGAGGAAGCGCTCGGGGCCTAAATCGAGAAACGTCGATGAGGTAGGCAGCCGCGGGCGTGACGGCTGCCTCCTACGGCGTGGACTTTGAGACAGGTGAGTGCGCGTGTTGCATGCAAACATGTTGTGAGTGGTGTCTAACGTTTATGCTTCAACTGTATGTGCTGTGCGAAGTGCGGGTCAAAAAGTCCCCAATTGCTGGTGCATTTTGCTTCTGTTGTTTATGTGACTAGTGTGGTAGCGGAAGTCGTGAAAACGCGCTCGCGACCCACTCACACACGGCGCCCGAACTGCCAACTAACGGATGGGGTACTCCAATCAGCCGTGAGTGCTGAAACGCTTCTCATCTTGTGTGCCCGTTGGCGGGGCTGGATCTGCTTCTCTGGTCTCTCAAAGAGACGTGCGTGTTGCAGGACAAACCGTCCTGGCGACACGCGGGACTGGGTGCTGCTGCGGTAACTTCTTCAGGCAGTAGCGGGTTGGGGTTTCAGCCTCGGTCGATACTTCGAGACCGGGGTCTGACGGGCCAGATGTGTCTGGGCCCTTGGCGTGCCTTGCGGGTGTGTGTTTCCCTGTCCTTGTCCTTTCCTCTACGTGCTTGCCGCTTCCGATAGCGGGGTCTTTGTCTTGAGGTCTGAGTTAGTTTGGCCAAGCGATCCAGATCTACCGACGTCTGCTTGCTTCTGCACGAGCACTGGGTGGGTCAATATACTTCCCGCCCCAGGCTGTTGAGCTCGAAGGCCACTTGTGCAGAAGGAGGCAAATTCAACTCTGTTTGTTCTTTAGCATTCCTATCCTCTGCTTGCCTATTACACTCCCTTGCGCATGCCCTGATGCGTGGTCGCACTGGCTCCTGTTACCTAATGATTGCCACCAAGATCGCTATACTGGGTACAACTCAGCGGGACATCTCCCTGATTACGCACCTTAGTAGGTTCAACCAGAGCAAATCGTGTATATTTATGATTGATTCATACTTCTCTGTCCGGCGAATTTATGCGAATTTGGCTTTTTGTAGTCCACACAAACGTGTTACATGAATTTCATTGGCAGAAAATACTGCTGGTCTAAATGACTGGCACTGGACCACAATTCGTGGCTGCGAGGCGACCACAACGCATACTACTATTTGCTGCTCAACTAACACAATGCCCCGGACGCCGCGTAGCCTCGACATTCCGCCACACAAGTTTGTCTCCATCGCTCTCTTTCTCAGCGGCCTCAGCGTGAACGGCCGTCTTCCGCATGGCAGCAAGGCGCTTGCTATGCAGACCTTCGCCGTCAGCCGAAGCGCTGTGGATAATGTCTGGAAGCTGCGGAACCAGCCCCAGGCCTTGACAGCAGGACACCGGCCGTACACAACACGTGCACGGTGCTTTACGGTCACCGAGATCGGCCAGATCATCGACGCCGTACCGCTGAGCAAGCGGCAAACCATCCGCGCGCTGGCGGAGGCCACGCACATCCCCGCTCAACGCTTCACGACTATCTCAATATTAAGCGATCCGGCGGGCTATATCTCGTGTAAAGCCCACGCTTACAGACGATCACAAGAACCGGAGGTTGTCCTTCGCACCGAACCACGTCCATCATCGCATTTTTGGTAAGCTTCTGATTTGACTTTAACTCTTGAAAACTATTTATTCATCCATCTAAATTATATGCGTTATTACGGTGCCAACAGGAATACATCATTACCGGTTTGATGTCATGTACGATGTTGTTCACATTGATGAGAAGTGGTTCAACATGTACAAGGCGTCGAATCGGTATTACCTGGCAGCAGACGAAAGCTTACCCTATCGGTCTTGTCCTAATAAGAGATACATTGGCAAGGTCATGTTTCTAGCTGTTGTTGCTCGGCCGCAGTACGATTTTAAGCGCAAGCGCTATTTTGACGGGAAAATTGGCATTTGGCCAATCGTAGAGCACACAGTAGCTATTCGTAATTCAGCCAGGAGACCGGCTGGGACACCAATAAAGAAGAGCATAACAATGACACGTCGCGTGTACGTTGACATGCTCAAGACCAAGGTATTCTCTGCTATTCGGCGCTTATGTCCAGGTAAGTTGCTCTTGAAGTTGAATTTATTAATTTTAATCACTGATGACTAACTTTAATCACTGGTCACTGTCTCATAACGGAATGCAGAAAGGAAGAATATTCCTATTCGGGTGCAGCAGGACAACGCCGGCCCGCACGTGAAGGAAGACTACGGCAAACTCGTAGCCGCTGGAAGAGAAGGAGGCTGGGATATTCGAATGGAGTGCCAGCCTCCGCGCTCTCCGGACTGCAATGTCCTCGACTTAGGCTTTTTAATGCTATACAGTCACTGCAGTACAAGAACCCAACTAATGATGTCGGTAAGCTGATTACAGCCGTAGAAACAGCGTACAATATTATAAACTATACTACACTGGATAAGTGCTTTCTGACTTTGCAAAAAGTCATGGAATGCATTATCGCACACGAAGGTGGTAATGACTTCAAACTTCCACGTGTTGGTAAAGCTGCCTACCGCAACGGAGCCGTGGTGACATCTCTACAACTTCCGAGAAGACATATCACACGTTAAAGTTTTAACCCAGCAAATGTTAAGTCAAGAATAAAAAGAAGGCTAAAATTTAGCTTAATTTATTTATCGTCCCATGACTGAACAAAAGAAAGGGTAGGTTGAAATATGCAGACGCCAGCTTAACGACGAGTAAAACCTCGATTTCTCAATGACAATTCACAGTCACTAGGGACGTTGCATAGTCGCAGCAAGAGATGTGGAGACGCACAAATCGCCGGCGATGCCGTAGTAATTTTCTGATGTAATATCGCTATCTCAGAGCATAATTACGAAAAAAGGCTTTGACGCATTGAAAATCCAAACATTCTTGCGCAGTTATTTAGACACTGCGCGTAGTTAACTAGCCGTTAAAAATACACAGAAACCCGCCTTGATCTGACTTTTCATTTAAGCTGCTATACGACCGAAAACTACAAAAACTGACAAAATACATCGCAAAGAGGCGATATTCGTTTAAATTCGCCGGACAGAGAAGTAAGTCGATAAGATCGGGTATCAATATGATTGCTCGATAAGCCGGCGAGAGAGATCGGGTATCATAATGATTGCATCATTGATGACCCAAATCGGATTGCCCAAATTTAGGGTAATATATGTTTACTTAAGTAAACACAACTCCTGATTACGTTATCAAATGTCTCACCAATATAGCTAGTTGAGACATCCCGCACTAACCACTGTCCATCACCTCAGTCACAGATTCCGCCAATCATGCGCACTGACTGCGGAGACAAAACTTATGTCAAGATTCTGTACATAAGCACAGAATCTTACAGAACACAGCCCTTTAAAACACATAAGTTATGCTATTTATGAGTTTAACGAAAAGGCGCGCGCCAACGATGGCAAAACTAGCCTTCCAAGAAACCCGCCGAAGCAACCGACGTGGAATTCGGGGTCGTAGCTCGAGCGCGGCAAGCAGATCCGTGGTCGTGGTGAGCGGCAGCTCGACGTCATCGAATGCAGGCAGTGTTGATATCCGTGGCGGACCGACGACAGCGCGAGCGCACGCGGAGGCTCTCTGTCTGTGTCGTCTGGTCCGGACGGCACGATGAGTTTGGTTAGCTGCTCTGGTCGTAGTGCTGCTGGCGGGATCGTCGATGTTGCGGCCGGCGATAGTACGAGCGACGCTGTGGGCGGCGGCAGCGTGAGCGTGCGCGACGGGTCTCAGAGTGGGTCGTCGGGCGTTGCGGGCGGCGTGTCGTTATCTGGTGGCGTGGGCTCGTCGGGCGCGACAACTGGAGGAGGGATTTCTTGATCGGGCGCGAGTGACGCTGGTGTCGGAGGTCGTGTGAGTGTCTCGTCTGGCGCAGGACTCCAAAGACACCGCGGCAGGTGCCGACGTGTCACTCACAGCAGCACTACCAAAGACACGATGCCGCTTGGGGCAATGCCGGCGCCGCTCACGACAGTCACGGCGCCTCACACCGCCAGAAGCCGCATCCGCCGACACGCCGCTGCCGACCGTCATCGACCCGCGGGAACCAGCACCAAGTACACTCGCACTAGTCTCGACACTCACTGTGCCGCAACCTAGCAAGCTGAGAAAGCCGTGGACGGCGCATCCGGTGCTGTTCGTGTGGCTAGTGGATCTAGTGATGCTGCAAACGGTGGGTGGCTGGGTATGGTCGGCGGTTCTAGCTGTTGTTTCCTGAGCCCCCTTCGGAAGGCCCCGGTTTGGGATGCAAAGGTAGGAATGCTAAAGTTTATCAGTTAGTCAAGTACTACAGACTGCGATGTCTTCCTAAAGCAATTGCAATGAGCGAATAATTTTATATTATCTTCGAAATATCCGGCTGTGTGCGAACACGCGCTTCAACTTGGGACGACACGTACGCGAACGGGTGCGGGACCCAATCCTAAACAACAGCGTAAGCAGCAGAATTATCGCGGAGCAGCAGCACCTTGCTCACGCAGCGGCGACTCCACATCCGTGTTCTCCTTCTCGGCCTCGTCCTCGCGCAGCACGCAGCGGCAACTCCACATCCGTGTTTTCCTTCTCGGCCTCGTCCGCGGAGCTACAGGGGTGCGGGCTCTGCAGGATCGCGGCGCGCAGCTCCACTTGCTGGCCGGCTCAGGCGCCAATGGTGACGACCCAAAGACACCAGTGTTGTGAAAGCTTTAGGTTCTGTGAGATTTTGGTAGGAGCACCATAACTTTCAACATAACACTGTACCGTTTTTGATCCGAGTTCTGTGCAAGGAGACTGTGCCCCAATCATGTCACGTATGACCTCGCCATCAGAGCGATAACTTAGAAAAATTGATGCGCTCTACCACACTAGGCAATGCTTAAGCGACCAATGCAAGTTATTATGCAAATTTACTTCAAGTATTTCTGGTTCCACTGATGGCTGTCTGGCGTGCAGCGATCAGCGATGCCACCGTTGGCTTTGCGCGTAATGAAGGCTGAGCACAGCACGTCTTAAGCCGCTCGGTGTTCCGACCTTAGTTTTCTCCAGCGCTTTCGAAGTGATCCTGAATTTTTCGAGTGGCCCTTGCCATCGAGACTTTTGAGCGCTGCGTTTGCTTTAAGGTCCAAGTCTTGGGCCAGAGTCCAAAGCTTCTGCTTCCACAATTGGTACGCGACTCCATCTCGCTCTAGTGGTACTGCCGGTACGTGCACATCTCGCCCTTCCGCGATAATTGTGCTATTGACGCATGCCCTGAAGTCTGCACGGACGAACTGTTTTTTTGTGCTGCCGTGTGCCATAACTCCATCGTACCAGTTGTAGTGCACTCTACCAGTGAGTGTGACTCCACGATAGCGTCGGTGCGTGGACGCGTGTCTAAGCCAGGTATTGTGCAGTTGCACACAGTTCCATCGACCGCACCTGCTGATTTCTCCTGCGTTGCGACGAGCTTGGTCAATGTGCGTTGCATCTCCGCCATTGGCGACATCATCTCCGTGACTGCAGCGACAAGCACGCTTGAGGATCCACCACAACCTTCACCTAGCTGGGCGAAGTTTTCGTTTTCCCAAGCTGTACGCAGCTGCTGGCCCCAGCGGATGCAAGTTGCGAGCGACACATTGGACCCGAGCGCAGCGTTTGTCACTTCAAGAGCTTCGTGAAAGCGATAAAAATAATGTGACGAATACCCCGACGCTGTCTGCTCTTTCGTCACCGCAGCCGCCATATCTTTCAGGCGAATGAGCAGCGATGCAAGGGCCGCGTCGAGAACCGATCTGTCGACGTTGACGTCCGCGTCCGTGATGCCGCTCACGTGCTTCAAACGCTGTCTACGAAGCGCGACGAGGTGCGCATATTCGAGTGCAGCCAGATCTCCTTCAGCGCTGCAATGGACAGCGTCGGACAAGGGAGATGGGGGTCCTTATAGCCGGCGAGAACCTTGCCCACACTTTGATCTTCCCGCGTCGTGGTGCCCACGTACGTGAATCCTTTCGTGAGCGAGTCGACCAGCCACGCGCCCCGAGTTGAAATCCATGGAATTGCAAGCTGGGGCGACGCATTTGCATAGGCAACGGCGCCACGGCTCAAGGAGTGGCTGGTAAGCCCCGCGGTGAGATCTGGAGGTAATGGAGCGGAGACCTTGCTGCTCGCTCTGCTTAATATAAACGGGTTGGCGGTGACCCGGGGCACCAAAAACCGGGCCAGGGACTGCAGGAAAGTACACCAGAAACTCGTCAGGAATTGAAAAATACTTCAGAGAAAGCGACTTTCGCTTTTTCATTGTCAAGGCGAGCGGCGGTTGCCGTTGTAGTCATATTTGGATCAACCAAGTATTGACGGGGGCCTCGATGACAGCACGGGTATCCTTCCTCCAGATTTCACTCGCTGCACGTCTTACGAAAAATCAATGTCGTCCTCACTAAACGCATGCTTTGGCGGCACATGGTCATGCTTCGGCTGAATGGCGTCGCCGACCTCTTTGATCCGCTTCAGCCGATCTAATTTGTACCCTCCAACCTTTAATACAGCTCGTACTTGAGCGTCTGGTACGTTTTGCTTCACCAGACTGAGCACCATGCCGTCGGCTTGTTGTTTTTCCTCTTTCGACTGATCTAGCGCACCGTACGCCGATTGCAGCTGCTTGACGACGTCGTCGCCAAGAGTGGCATAAACGCGCTGCAGAGCACTCGGCCGTTCTACAGAAACCCTTGTGCGTTTAGGCTTCGTTTGGGCAGATCCACCAGAGCCCCCAACGAGCCTTTGCTTAGGATAGCTCATGGTGAACAGGCGACTGTATGACTACTAGTCATACAGTCAGAGCGACTCCCTGGAAAAAAAAATTAAATCGAAATCCGGCTGAAAGTCTTGCGACGCCCTGGGTCACCGCCAACCCGTTCATTTGGAGTTAGTGATCATCTATTTCAGCCAATCCGCACGCGCAAATCGACGTGCGCGCTTCCCTCAGTTGCCCGAAGCCTCAACTCCCCAACTCCCTAAAATTTCCACGCCTTTACAAATCCCTAGTCCATGTTTTCCCATATTTAGTCTTCTCCCCGCTAAAGTCGCCTTTTCCGCACCATTCCGCAACGCAAGGCCATGGCGAGCAAGGAGCAGGCGACGCTCGCAACCTCGGCCGATGACGCCGCGCCCCGTGTGCACACGCCTGCGCCCCCGTCGAGGACATCGGTCCGCTGGTGAAGAAGCGGCGCACAAAGAACTACCAACTGCGCGAAGACATCGCCAAGTCCAAGCGCACCAGCATCGTGAACCTGCCGCCCTTCGAGCCGCGCACCTTTGACACCTGGGACGCCTTCATCCAGGCCTGGACCGAGTACATGAACCGCACCAAGACGCTGTACCGGCGCCGCAGCTCGTCCACCACCACGTACTGGAACACCAAGCACCGCTTCAAGAAGTACCCGGTGCCCGAGACCTTCCCGTACGCCACCATGGCCTACTGGTGCACGCACGGCTGCATCCAGCCGTCCCGGGGCAATGGCGTGCGGACGCACCTGCACAACCGGTACACGGGCTGCTCGGCCAGAATCACGGCGGACGTGGTGTTTGAGCCCGTAGAAGGAGAGCCGGGCAAGGTGCGCTGGTTCGTGCGCGTGCGCAACCAGATCGCACAGCACAACCATCGGATTAACGATGAAATCTATCACTGCTACTCGAGCAGCAACTCGGTGCCGGACGAGTTGCTGCTCGGGCGAGAGGAGGACAACCAGCGCACCGAGTCGGAGGAACCAGGTGCAGGTGGCTGGCTAGGCAGAAGGAGGGCTTTGAATACTGACTCGTCGCTGCTCTCTATATTACAGACTTCGAGCCTTCTGCTCGCATTTTGACGGAGCTCGATCCACAAATGGGAGTCGACGGAGGTAGCGAGCTGTGCTGCACTGCTATGGTGTGTGTGGTTGAAGTGAGGCTGACGAGGTTGCTGGGTTTCAATAGTGCCAGGATTTACTACCAGATCCCCCGCTGGGACACCATTAATCACAGATGCTCCGCCAATTATATCAAGAGTGAGCGGAAAGAACAACTCTATTGCTGTTGGCGGTACGAGACTTTGATCGGTGGAGATATATATGTAATTGAGGCTGATTTGGATTTTAACGAATACAGTGGCCCCAGGGTTAATGCTGAAGGAAGTGCTGGCCAACGAACAGAAAATCAATATGGCGAGCTCCGAGCTACAGCCGATTATCGAGGAACTGAAAAATACGTCGTCGCGCGTGATTCACAAGCGGCTGCAGGATGTGTCGGAAATGGTGGCGCATTTACTCGAGAAGTGGCATCAAGGTGCGCCAATGTTTCAAAGCAACGCCGTACTGAATCATGTTTAACCCCAGGTCTGGTGTGCTTGTATGGCTTACAGATCGGATTACGGAGGAGGCCGCGCAGGTCCATGCCATTACGCCCGTTATTTCCTTGTCCACTGAACGCGGCACACCCTCATCAAGTGATATACTCTCTAGCAAGGCTACTACCAACAGCATGTCTACAATTACTGGGTTGCCGGTGGGCTCTTCATTTTATCTTGCCCAACGTGTCGAGCAGTTAACGGGCGAAACAGGTCGTGGGGCATCATCAGCTGTCAGCAACAACAGCGGGTCGAGCGACGATGTCACTACCCCCACTCGAGGTGATCGAGATCTTTCAGGAAAGAATGGCCAGGTGCTCGAGCAGCAGCGTGGACACTCCGAAGCGGTGTAACCTAGCTATGCAGCGGTTCTTAGCGTGGTGAAGAAGCGTGCGTGTGTTTGCCTTTGTTATATCGTGCCCGCCTTGTTTCTCTCATTACTGCAGTTCTTGTTTGTGTAGAGCTGGGAAACGGTGTATTATCATGCCAGGCATGTCAACAAGATGTCATTGCAGATGCTTGACGTTGACTGCAGGTCCATCTTTTAAATTTTGCAAATGGTTCGCCAGCAATCGAATTTTCGCTTGCTCATCGCGACACGAACTGGAACCCCATGCTTGCCACGCACATGCGACAATACAACTACAGGCCACGTAGAATGCCTGCTTTTCGGTGAACCCGAAGGGCTTCAACAACTAGAAGCTTGAGCGTGAAGACTGCTTCGACATTGCCCGTTTCGCAGTACCTGTCCATAACTATTCTAACTATCGTCTTCGTACGAAGAATTCAACGCGAGCGCAAAAAGCGTCGGGTTGAGCGACGACGAAGGTGCTCCCGGACTCGACCTATTGACGTGTTGCGTGTTGTCTGTCGGGAACACTCGCGAGGGCGAGCCTTCGGCCATGTGACGAAGCTGATCGACGCGCTCGTGGACTAGTGCGACGCCTGGACACTGCCAGATACGGTCAGAATGGTGAGCACTCGACTGGTGTCGCGAGTGATTCGCTCCATTGAGACCTCGGCGATGTGTAAGGACTCTGGGAGTCTCTCTTTGTTGCTGCAGCCGCATACTCAACACAAGTTTCTGCTGGAAGAAGAGGTTGCGGTTGCTGCGGCGTCTAGTGGGGATGTTCCTCTGCTGCGGTTGATCATGACCACCGAGTCTGAAGTGTTTCATGACGAATACACGATGACAGAGCAGATAGCATTCGATGTCGCTGCGGAGCGAGATGCCTGGAAACGGTGCAGTGGCTCGTGACGACATTTCCAAATGCAGTTTGGTCGCCGGGTCCCGCTGCACTTGGCGGAAATGATCAAGTGGCTACACCAGCACGCGACCATTGACGTGACGCTGCTTCTTCGACCACAAGGTGAGTTACAGCAGATCATTCTTGCTGTGTGTGATCAGCTTGCCGAGAAGTGCAACAAGGGCCGCCTAAAAACCTAGAAGCCGTGCAATGGCGATTTCGTGACAGAAAGGTCCCCGCAGCTACTGGTACCATGGATTGGGCTGCGCGAAATGGTCATCTGGATGTGCTGAAGTGGATGCACGTCAATCGATCTGATGGCTGTACGTCAGCAGCTATCAACAGTGCTGCAGAAGCTGGCAATATGGAGATGCTTTTGTGGTTGAATGAACGCTAGAGTGATCAGTGGACGTCCGGGGCAATGGATCATGCCGCTACGAGCTGCCAGCTTGCGATTTTGAAATGGATACGTGGCAACCGTGATGAAGGATGCGGCACGAAAGCTATGAGTTGGGCTGCGGAAAATGGCCACTTGGAAGTGGTGCAATGGTTGCACAATAATCACCCTGAAGGGTGTACAACACGTGCAATGGACTTTGCAGCGAAAAATGGTCACCTCAACGTGGTGCAATGGTTACATGACCACCGTGTGGAAGGGTGCACCACAGAAGCCATGGACCTTGCAGCGATCAACGGCCACCTCAACGTGGTGCAGTGGTTGCAGAGGGTGTACGATGCGCACCATGGACTTGGCGGTCCAAGAAGGACATCTCGACGTGGTGCAGTGGTTGCATGCCAAGCGCACTGAAGGGTGCAGCAGACGCGGTGGACTTTGCGGCCGGTGACGGCCACTTGAACGATGTCCAGTGGCTACTCACGAACTGCACGGAAGGCGGATCGGCTCATGCACTCGATTTTGCTATAAAGGGGTCTTGCGTTTGTTTGAGGAGAACGACATCAATATACCGATCCCTCTGTTGTTGAACTGCAAGCACTTGAACGTCGCGTTAGCGAGCGCGTAACGTGTGGTGTGGGTCTAACCTGGAGCATTGGTGGCACGCGATCAAAATGAGCGAGAAGGACAGATTTGGGATTGCAAGCACAGCGTTGTTGGTGCAGGGGTTGAGTAACGCTGCGTAAATTTTCTCTTCAAGCGAGCTGCATACTCGTGTGTGTTGCCGACTGTCGGATATACTGTTGAGCTGCATGCGATCCAGAACCAAGTGACTCAAAGCAGCAGTTCGTCAGGCTGGCCCAGGATGTGCACATTTTTGCATTTACCTCATAATTCCAGCTGTCTCATGTTGCCTGCGTGTCAATTGTGCACCATGTCGTCGTCGCTGCTTGGCGTCAGATTTCATTACTACCAAGTCCATTCGAAGTTACGTCTGTACATGTTGGCGTTGTGCCAGCATTGATCAGTATTATTTCTGTCGGTGGGAAGGAGCCGACGGTTTCTTGGTTGGAGACACGCCTGGGATGCGATGCTGAGCACAAAGGAGTTAAAGGGCCCAATTGATGAACCATTTTTGCGAGCACCTCCACCATGAACAGTGACGCTGACAGCAGCGCAAACCCTCCGTCGAGAGCGCGAACTCGTTTTTTTGCCAGCGAAATGGCCGGCACTGCGCCTGAAGCAGATTCTCTTCATGAGGATATTCACGATCACGAAGAAGCAGACGATAACCAGGATGATAGTGAGCTCTTCCTTGCCGACGATGAAGGTACAGAGTCCAGTGAGCTTGCTGTAGAAACGTCGAGTCTTGCATCCAGTGACAGCAGCGGATGGAGCAAAAGCCAAAGTTCTATCACAGCAGTGCGCGTGCGGCCAATGTTTGCATCAGAGAGGAAAAATGGTTATCGCGCCGTAATTGATATGAGCGTGGATAGTGAGGGTGTCGTGACACGAATTGTAAATCCGACGGCCCTTTCACCTCAGCCAGCGTCTCTGGATAACATATGTGCCCGATATACGGCGACTAAGCCTCCGTTGACTGAGGCAATGACATCTATCGACTATACGAGTTTTCCAGCACAGTTCACTCAAGAATTTAGGTTTGACTACAGCTTTTGGTCCTTTGATCATTCTCCAGCACACCAGACAGCCACGCAGAGCTCAATTTTCGAGGAACTTGGCGTACTTGCGCTCCAAACAGTGAGGCAGGGATACAACTGTTCTGTCTTCGCATATGGACAGTCGAGCGCTGGCAAGACATACACCATGATGGGAAGTAGTGGAGAGCGTGCAACAACTCTGCCTGCATCTGCAAGAGGCAACAGTAACACTAGAAGTTCTGGCGCTTTATCTTCATCGGAGCGACGAGGCCTAATTCCACGAATTTGCCAGGGTTTATTTGCCGAGATTTATGAAAGCAAGAATTCCTGCTCGTGCATGGTACACGTGAGCTATGTGGAAATATGTGATGAACGGGTTTACGATCTGCTATCTCAATCCACAGTGAAGGTGAGTCGTGTGGTAAATAATTTTAGTGGAGTTAGGCATGCTTATGTTTATTTCACTTCACGCTAACACCTACTACCGCACATTTAAATTGCGTAGAAATCTCTCAAGGTACGAGAACACCCGGAAGATGGTGTGTTCGTAGACCAAGTACAATGCATACAAGCCACTAGTAGTGAGGAAATCCTGACACTGGTCGCGGAAGCCAATCGGAAGCGATCTGTAACCTCTACTAGTTCCCGCTCATCTCGTTCTCATACGGTGCTTACTCTTTGCCTCTCGAGGATAGCACTACCGGAATCTAGCTCAAGATTATCTTCGACGAGCAGTCCGGAGGCCCCGAAGAAAACCAAACTTTGCTTGGTTGATCTAGCTGGAACTGAACGCGTGGATCACTCGCGAAATAATGGATTGCGTCTTCGCGAAGCTGCAAACATCAACCGCTCTCTGGCAACTCTTGCAGACGTCGTCAGTGCTTTGTCCAAGCGCAAAAGTAACCACGCGGCGGATCCTTCACACCGCCAGACAATATTCGTGCCATATCGAAATTCAGTTCTGACTCGGCTACTGAAGGACAGTCTTGGAAAAAGTGCCAAGACAATCATGCTTGGTGCCATTAGTCCCTGCTCTGCTCACTATGAAGAGTCTCTTAGTACGTTAAAGTACATTGAACGCGCAAAGAGTACATTTCGTGCCACCCGAGTAATGGTTGAGGTGAGTGACGGTGTATCCCGGAGGTGCCGTAACGAAGTAGTGGAACTCGAGTCAAAATTATGCGCGTCATCCCTCATCGAGCTATCATCAACACCAATAACTGGGGATTTGCGGTATCAACTCCGACGAACTGCTTCGGATGAGAAAAATAGTGCAGCCCCGGAGATTGAGGCCACTTCGCTCGATTGTTCATTGCGGTATGAAGACGAAGACCCAGTTCCTATCGAAAAGAGTTTGCAGTGTCTGATGGAGATAGAACACAAGGTCGATCACAAAATCACGAACCAAACCGATCACAAGCTACAGGGGCAAGGGACAACAGTTTATGGACTACACAAGAGCATTCGCTTAATGAATTTAGTGGCCATTCGTCGTCGCTGGCAAACTGTACGCCAGTATCGGGCATTGGATCAGTGGAGAAAATTCAACCATATTGAAGAGTGTGTTGCGAGGGAAATCTCAAAGAAGATAGTCAACGGGTCAACGGGCCCTATCGAGTCACTGAACCACCTCGAAACACTTCATTCTATCTCAACCTGGAAACTAAGTGTCCTCCTCTTCACACTCGTGGACGCAGAACTAAAACGTGTCATAAGCGGACAATTGGCCTGTTGCCGGATGTGGTAGCTGCAGTGGTTGCTACTGACGCGATATGCTGCTCTGTTGTGAAAGCATTTGTATTTCCGCATGATTTTGACGCACCAAAACGAGCAACTTATCAATCGGATCCAACGATGTCTACATCTCTCTTGGAGCTGTTGGCATCAGGCTCTGAGTTTGATCGGTCAGACATACGCTGCAGCAATCGCTTCATTGAACAGGAGTCGTCAAAAAACATGCATTCTGCAGCAGCAAAAGAGTTCGAGATGACGATACAGCCGCAAATGCTTGATTTGCAAGATAAACATATAGCGTCAAAGGAGGACAAATGCGCTGAATACTCCCTTGAATCATTACAACGACCAGATTCCTCGACAGATACTCCTGTTGATGCAATACTGTTATTATGCGTGGACTCTATCGATATGGCGCGCAGAGCGTTAGGTCCTGGCATGTACAAGCTTTGCATGAGCGACGAAGACAACAACCAGTCGGTAAATGGAACAGGGATTGAGCGTGAGCTACTTAGGTACTTGGACAAGAGGCTATGTGCGATGAGCCAGCGCTTGGAAAGCTTGATAGAGTCGCTTCAGGGAGATGAAGATACTAACCCGTCGTGGGCATCTCTGGAGTCAATGGTCGATGAGTTCTGTCTACAAATTATTGCTCGAGTGTGTGATCAGCTTCCAAGTGCGTTCAGCGGGTGTGTTAAGGGGCGAATTAAGCTGGAAGCTCAGCTTGAGAACTTCAGCGACCAACTGAAGCAGCAACTTCTACCTGCGGTGGCTCGCGACGGAAGAGATGGCGTTGAAAGACGTAACAACGAAGACGATACCGTTTTGTTTATAGCAATTGAACTGCTTGTAATGTCAGAAAGGATTAAGCTTGTATGGCACCTTGCTGATCATCCGAAGCGCCAACGAATGCTGCAGACGCAAGCATTGAAGGCTGCAGCTATAAACCACAGGAAAATGACGGATCTGATTGCTGCTCTTGAAATGCAGAATGCCGAGTTAACCGCAAGGTGCGATATACTAAAAAGCACCGACCATGCACTTGAGTTAGAGCCCAACAATGTTGCGTATCATAAACTGCGCCACGCTAGCAAGCGACATCTAGAGAATCCAGTTTTTCGAGTTGGAATTGATGGTGATGCGAACGTAGGGCTTAATAATAATCTCAGGGCAAAGCTGGCTGCAGAAGTCTCTCGTACTCGAGAAGTGCAGGCTCGGAATGATGAATTACTACGTCGATTTTCTACGCTAAACCGTGAATTAGCAGTAGCGTTAGCGCGCATCAATATGCTGGAGGTGGAAAATGCTCGTCTTTGCGCCGGAGGATATGCAACAACGAATGAAGTAAAGGATTCCGCAAGAAATCAAACGACGTTAGACGCGATGGAGGTACTTTGTGACCGTGTGGTCACACTACAGAAAGAGCTGGAGGACTCGCAGATCTACGTCCGTGATATGAAGGGGGAACTTCTTCAGCTTAAAAACGCTAACCTGGAGCAATCATCGAAGTTAGAAAGTTTTAAGACGCTTCTGGCTTGCGAGCAAGATGTTCGTAAAACGGTGGATGAAGAATTAGCGTCATTGCGCTCGCAAGCATCTGCACAACTACAAGAAGTGAGATGCCAGCTTGGTGACTCGGAAGCGCGAGCAAGAGTGCTGCAAACAACCACGAAAGTTGAACATGAAGAGCAATTACAAACAACTAAGGAGGTTCTCATTGATTCCCAAGCTAAGCATGCGGTGCTGTCACCATCGTTGAGTCAAGCTGAAAAAGTGCTGAGAGACGCATTTAAACGAGCTGATGAAGTTGAATGTGAATGCGTGAAGCATCAAGCAACAATTGCCGCTATGCAAATAAGCTTGGGGATACTCGCGTGAAACAAGAATCAGCTGATATGCTTTCACAGGAGTTGTTGTCTAAGTATGTACTGCTTAAGGACCATGCCGTAGCTCAGGCCGGACAAATCTCTTTACTGGAAATGCGCAATATTGACGATGATCTGCGTTTGCAAGAGCTTGAGTTAAAACTAGCAACCGCTGTGCAGGAGAAAGACAGGTGTACTATTCGCCTCTCTCAGACTCAAGCTGCATTGGATTATGTGCAGGTTCCAAATAAGGAGCTGCAAATTCATCAGAAAGAGCTATCCGTACAATGGCAAGAAAAACATGATCACCTTCAAACGGAGCTGAACAAAACTACATTCGAAGTTTGTTCACTGCGTGAAAGAACTTGCTCTGGCCGAATCGGCTCGAGAATCTGCTCAACACCGTGCAATGGTCCTAGGAAATCAACTTGAAACGCGTTCTGTTCAAGAGTTGGAAGAAATAAACCGCCTTCGAGGTCAGCTGCACGAAGCCACTTTAGAAATCGCTTCGCTGCGTGAAGAGTTGGCAGAATTGCTAGACCAGTCAACTCTTCAAAGATCTGCAATCGACATACTAGAGGACGAGAAGATAGAGGCATCGAAGCAAGTTTACAACTGCAAGCTAGAGCGAGACAATCTATTGCTTCAATGCCAAGTTGCGCACGCGCTTACAGAACAAAGGGAGCGAGAATTGCATGACACTATGCTTAACTTGCAACACCTTAACGAAAGCGTTGCTGGTTTGGAGAAGTGGCAGGAAATGACATGCCAAGAAATCATGTATTTTAATGAAATTGGACAGCGCCAAGGTGAAGAATTTCAGAAGGTCCAGGCCTCATACAACTTGCTTGAAATGATCTCTACCGATATTGGATTGGCGAATCAATGTGATATCTTCCTCACTGAAAATGACGTATTAGAGGCGAAACTAAATGCAAAAGAATCTGAAGTGGAAGGCTTGAAGAAGATTTTCGAAGCACCGATAAATGAGCATATGGTGCAGGCTCAACTATTACAGACACAATTACTAAAGCGCAACACAGCCATCTCAATGAGCAACTCCAAATATGCGAGACCGATCTTCGCGGAAGTACACGACGATGGATACAAGCAGAGACGCAATGCATGATATTTCGGATAACATTGGAGCGATGCCTTGCAGAATCGAGGGCAACATTCTTCATCCAACTCACTGGCACAAAAGATTCTGAATCAAGAAATCGCCAGTCCGATGCTATGGTTGTTCGTACGACCAATCCAACAGTGTGTCCTAACCTGAGCAATCTTGATTCTGAAACACCTTACACCATCTCAATATTAGAGACTGAAAACTTCACAGGAAAAGACAATACTGGTGAGGGAGCCCAACTATCGGTAGCCGAGGCACCAGCGTGCCTGAACATTCTCACCAAAGCGCAATCACGACTCGGTGAATTTATGCATGAGCAAGTAATCCGGTCAACTACTGACAATTGTGCGAGTGCATCAGGAAATTCGCTATCCCCCAGATCATGACACTTGGAACGGGTTTCTGTCACTGTGGTGAACAAGATGATGCAACCAAAGAGTTGGCAAGGTGGGGTGAAAAAGAGTCATCAAAAGAAATCACACAGCTGAGGTACAATGCTTTTTATATCATCTATCTATATCGAGGTTGCCGATGATCTAACTGTCGTGGATCATCTTTTTTCCAGAGCGATGGTGGTGAAGCTGAAAGATGCACTAGACGCAAAAGATGCTACATTGCTGTTCCTGGATGGACGAGTAGCCCATCTCGAGAATATTGCATTGCATTGCCCGTTGTAAATGTGGCCATTACTGCTTAGATACCGTAGCGGAACACTGCGTACCCGTCATAGTACCAGCTAGAATACGGACTAGCTCTTTTGTCGTCTTGCGGATTTGCCGCTAGGAGGATCTGCCCCACACACTCGATGCTGCCCAAGATGTAACATTTCAACATCATTAGTTTCGCACGTTAGTATCGTCATGAATTGGACCCCCGTGCACATCAGAATTTGATATCGCACGAGGTGTGATTCTTCGCAGGCAGTCTAGCCTACAGGACTGTTGCAAGTTTGTGTTATCGATAAAACATAAGGTCGTGTTCGCGACAAACTTTTTTACAAAATGAAGCTTTACTACGGAATCGAAAGCAGGGTTCTCATTTTGTCAGCGAAGTCGAGAACATAATTTTGGTTTGCGTATTCGCAAAAAGTCGACGTCATTTCCGCTGAATATTTTCCCTCGAAACAGAGACTCATTGGATCAATGTGAGCGTTGCTCCTGTTCCTGTCGTGTGGGTGCCTAACGCCCATCTAACGCGCACTCTTCACGCAGGGAACAGCAAAATAAATATGTATAATTACTTCTACTTGCTTAAAGATTTTTCTTATAATACAATCCGTCTCCTGTAGCCGCCCGACAGGAAGGTATCGGGCGCATCGGGCTGTGCAGTGGCTCGGTGTGAGCGCGAACGGCGCTAAGAATAACGACGTAAAATCGATGATTCTTGTCAATAGTGAAAGGGGCAAACACTCGAATTAAGAACAAATTGTATTAGAACAACAGATTTTAAAGTGTGTTTTGCCGTTGAAAACAGGTGCAGTCCTGTTTTTCAAAATGAAGGAGATAACGAATTCCGCGGTTATAATAGAGACTTTTAGCACTACCTAGTAGGTTTCGCCTTCGGCTGCAGCAGATGGTGAGCTTCACCAAGTTTGAGTTTATCTTTAGCACAACCGACCGAGATGTGAGTTGTGGCCATATGGTGCAGCCTCATTTTGGAACTAACCTATCGACGATTTAGTAGAGCACGGACCATGGTGTTTCATTTCTCGGAAAGAATGGACAAGGAACTCATGCGGGAGGTCATTAGCCAGAAGCCGTACGCTGCCAAGTATGGTGAAGCTGGCTTCGTATGGGTTCAAGTTGCAAAGAGTGTAAGTGATGCCATAAAGGTGGTGATAATCGACAAGCAAGCTCAAGATCGCGTTCGACTTCTGAAGAAGAATTGGCGAGCAGGGGAACTTCGTGCCGCATTGGGTAGTGGCATCGAAGAGGCTAAGGATGCTGCAAACGAGCAAAGTCATTATGAATCGCTGACTGGCCTTGTAGCGCAGTACGTGACATTAGAAAGTGATTTCAAGGCCGAAAAGAAGGGGGAAAAACAAAAGAAGCAGGCCGATGAAGCTCAAACAAACGCATGTGCTTCTCAAATCGTATCTGAGGCTATTACACGCCGCGCTCTCCGAGGAGAACGTATACTATCAAGCGGGTCTTCTTCGGAGAGTGAAGATGAGGCGTCCTCGGTTACATCGACTCCGTCAATCAGTTCAGTAGAGACACCAACCAAACCTACCACTACCGGACGTCGTAAAAGTACTTTTCAATTGGAAGTTGACCGCCAAGATAAACGTATCCGGTTAGAGAGAGATGCGACGCGAACAGTTTGACCGCCAGATTCAATTACAGCAGCCGCAACATGCTGAAAGACTAGCATTCGAAAGAGAACAGCATGACAATCGCATAAAGTTTGAGCGAGAGCGCGAACAAGCTCAAGAACATGCTGAAGATCGGCTTAACCGTGCCCGTGAACAAGCTGAGGAGCGAAACCGGGAGCTGATACTGCAGTGCGTAACGATACTTAGCAAGTCTTTCAACAGTAAAGGCGACAAATAAGAGGCAGGTTGGACATTGCATTTAATTAATTTCTTTTCAGATATTCCTCTAAGCTTGGCGGTGAAAGCCCGAAGTAGTCGCTAACAGTGTTGCCATATCGAGCACATGTCAAGCAATTGGTAAGCAAAACGCCAACTCGGTACATCGACCCTACCGGTTGGTTGCCTAAACGAGCCTGTCTCTTAAAGTCGAGCGCAGTCCAGTGGTTTACGACTTGGCCATAGCCCCATTCTACTGACACGCGCACCTTACTCATGCTCTTGTTTACCAGCTTTTGCTCCCGCGACAAATTTGCTAATGCTCCTGTGAAGGGACTAGTCAACACTTCATCATTTCCATAGGCTTGATCTCCATAAATTCTGTAATCCTTGAACCAAGGATCTCCACGAACGACGGTTGCAATTTTCGAGTCCTTGAACATTTTAATATCATGGTTCTGCCCTGGAATGGCCCGTATAAATGACATATAGCCCGTCAGGAGTTGAGAATGTCTGGTATTTGAGCGCATGCTTGCGTTTATGACCGTTGTATACCAATTTTTGGCTCCGATACTTGCCGTCTCGAACAATATTGCGAGCTTGTGGCCTGCATATGCCTCGTACAGTCCCGTCCACGAATGCCCAAACGTTCTGCATTAACCCACCAGCCTCGAATACTGCGTCTGCATAACGTTGTAGATTTTGGACTGCATATTCGTGGTTGAAGTACAGAAGATCTGCAAACTTGTTGTCAAGATAGTTTAAAACATGAAGAAAGAGGTTCGACAACCCACTTAAGTCTCGCCCGAAAAATGACTCCAGGTCCTCCCAACGGATTGGGACTGCCAGCTTATACAACACAATGCATATGCCTTCCACTCCATTTGCTGCCGTGCGTTCCCTGGTCCTTATCGCATCTAACTCAAAGAGCTTGACAAGAGATTCAATCTGGACCTTCTTGAAGCGAAATTTGCGGACACAATCAGCGCACGAAACCGCGTTAAAGTTGAACGGTACGCGCAGGTGCGGCTCCGGTGGCAACTCTGCATGAAAATATGTGGCAATAACGGCAGCAACTAGAACTTGACTTGGCTGAGCTCTGCTTCGTACCATACGCGTAGTAAGTATGGCCTCTTCTGATATGGACGAAGGCCAGTTGTAATATGACGTAGAATTTGGGCTTGAACGTTATCATGAGCAGTCGGTGACACGCTTGTTGCCATGGGACTTGTACAGCTTGCTGCTAAGCCTAAACTGGAGAGACTTCTCAAGCCTCCGTTTTATCAACGGTATAGCTACAATTTCGCAGCAGAGGAACTCATTATATGTTCCGACTTCGAACAGTTTGTTTGCCTCGCTTCTGTGGGTTCTGATCCACCTACTCGGTTGAATTCGTGGGTTGGTAGCTGAGGTTAGGCACGAAATCCAGATGGTCATCTCACATTTTGCCTTTTGTGAGTTCTGCTAAAAGTCTCTAATGTCATTCCGAGCTTTCCGTGTTCGCGATACCGCATTTCGCCCAAAACGTCATCATCCCCTCAAAACGTCGTTATCTAGGCATCGCTTGGTATCCTTGAAAAGCAAGCTTTTTAAAAACAAGCCTTTGTAAACTTAACCGATACATATCACCTCAAACTCACCACATCGTTTCCGTTACTTAACCAAATCACCTCAATCTCGCCATAGTCGCCTTGTCATTTTGCACACTCGGCACGATGAAAGTGGTAAGGAACTTGCTCTGCCTCATGCTCTCTCTGACACCCTCGACGTCGCCTCCGCCCCCTCCAAGCTCTCAACCCACTCTCTTTCTCACCCTCTCTCTACCTCTTGCCCCCATGTCCCACAGATCCAGTTAGGCGGTGCAAACGATGGACTGTGCCACTTCCTGAGCTTCGGCGGCTTCGAGATGCTGCTGGACTGTGGCGTCCAACTACAGACGTTGCAGCGGGAGTCCACCGCCTCAGGCCGCTCCGTCTTCCGGTTCCAGCTTCCAGCTCTGCAGGCCGTGGACGTGGTCTCTCTGGACGTGGTGCTGCTGTCCAACCACCTCACGCTGCTGGCGCTGCCACTGCTGACGGAGGTTCTGGGCTTCAAAGGGAAGATCTACGCGACGCAGCTTACGATTGACTTTGGGAGAGTGTTCCTGGAAGAGTTGGCAGCTCTCACTCAAGGGGACGACTCGGCAGTGCTCGTGTTTGATGGCGTTACGGACGGCATGGAGGCTGAAGTCCCCATGTTTTCGCTCAAGGACGTTGAAAGGTGCTGCAAAAGATTCAGTGTGTGGAGTTTAGTGAGGTGGTGCCCTTGGCGTATGGGGTGCAGATCACCGCGATGAGCTCTGGCTTCAGCTTAGGCGCCAGTATTTGGCTCGTGGAAGGCCCGAACGACCGACTGGCGTATGTGGCAGCTGCGTCGGGAGACTACAATCGCCACCCGAAGGAATTAGACTTGCTGCCTCTGGTCGACTGTGAGACGATGCTGTTGACAGACCTGAAACCGGATCGTGACCCACACTCAAACACTGAGCGCATGGTGGAACGCGTGATGAGCAGTGTGAGCCGTGTGCTTGAGCGCGGTGGAGTGTGCATCGTGCCGACGATGCCTTGTGGTGTGATTTTTGACCTGATTGAGGCTGTATATGCCGCCTGCGTTCACAACAAGCAGAATGTCCCAATGTACTTCATCTCGGACTACGCTTCGCGAATTATGGAGCTCACGCAGCTCGGTGCAGAGTGGTTGTGCGAGAAGAAGATTGAGAAGTTGTATGCTGGCGAAGATGCCTTCCTACATGAGTCTCTGCTGAAGAGTAATGTGTTTCACGCTGTAACCGAAGTGTCGGCTGCTACAGCTGCTACATTCCAGGTACGCTCCTCGATAATTGTGAAAACGGAGAGATGAGCATATTTTTAAAGGCGACCCGTGCCTGCTTTGCTCCTTATGTAGAACGGCAGCATTCTATTCGTTGGACACCCGTCACTGAAGTTTGGACACGCTCCGGAATTGATTCGCATGCTTGGTAACGAGAGTCGTAACGCTGTTCTCCTGATCGGTAAGCTGCATCGATTTTTTAAGCAGAGCCGACTTATTTACCAAGTTACTATGCTTTATATGCTACGAATAGACCCGCTAGTTGATCCGATTGAAGCCTTTGCGCCCTTACACGATCTAAGTATCGAGAAAATTGCGTGCCCAATCGACCCTCGTCTGAGCTGCGGTGATGCCAACCAATTCATTGCGCGTTGTTGCCCGCACAATTTGATCATTCCATATGAGTACACGGTTGCACCTCCGACTACAGTGGATGGAGCGGCTGAAGTTGTGTCGTCCCATTTCTCTCGTGTCCTTCCCCTTCACGAGCTAACAGCGGCCAAAACCAAAGCAGAACTGCTTACCTTCCCTATGAAGCAGTTTGACCCCATCGTGATCGAGAGAACGTCGAAGTACTTGGACGGAAGACTCGACCCAAAGGTATGCATGCTATTCGTCCACCGATTGGTGCTCATCGCATTTTTCTAATCGATTTTACGTCTAATTGTTGTTTCGTTGTCGAATAGCTTGCCTCGCAAGCAACAATTACGGAAGTTAATGGAAAGGCTGCAGCTTGCGTGAGTGGCGTGCTCAACGTGAAGCGGAGAGCTTTTGTGCTGGAGCCAGCTCTTTCTGCATCTACCGTGTCCTCAATTACCGATGCGAATGATGACACTAAGTTGAGGAGTTCCGGAAAGCGCAAGCTGTCATCAATGTCCAACTCAGATGCCAACAACGCAGCTCAAAGTATCGATTATAAAGAAAAGGCCAGCCTACTCTTGGGCCAAGTAGATGAAGAGAAATTGATGAAACAAGTGAAAACGGTACGTGATTAGCTCACATCAAGCATGCAATAAGCAATGGTTCCTACTCACGACTTGTTTCTCTGCATGTTAGCATGACCCACTAGCGCAAGTGTACATCTCACAAGGCCAAGGAGACGCAGATGTTTTCATGAGCATCCCGTCGTTAGACGCACGGGTCACGTTGTGGAAAGAAACAGGGAAAACTCTCATTGAGACCGAGAAGGAGGATGCTCGTGCGCTATTAACTTCGTTTGTGTTGGCTCAGTTGGCAGTAATTGCCCAAGGCTAACAGGAATGTCGATGGGAGTGCGCCTGATATTGTTTCATCAGAATAGATAGCCCAGCATATCCCTGCTGCTACTCTGTTGTAATTCCGAACATTTTGGTCCACGAACGGCGCCTTTATTTTTGGGCTTTTATGCTGGTAGTTCAGGTCTTGCTTCACTACGTCAGTGCGACCATTAGCCAAGATGGAGCGTGTGGAAGACGGCACCAGCATGAACATCGTTCCGCCGATGTTCCATGCGGGTAAGAAGGAGATCTTGCTAGACTTGTAATGGCAACGCTAATCTCACAGCTTCGTGGGCTGTTGCAGGCATTTCGAACAAGTTTACCAAGCGCCATATCGCCAATTTCCGCGACACAACGCTTACAGCAGCATCTGCAGCCAAGCAACGTGCAGATCGGAAGTTGGAGCGACAGGCAGATGCGATTGAAAAGCAGCAGCAAAAATTGACAGTGAGGTGGGCCAACACAATAAATCCGTGCTTATAACTCGTTGAAACCTGCTAACGAGTCCTATTGCACGTTGACCAACCAACAGATGAAGAAGATCGAGGGAATCACACAAAATTTGCACCGGCAGCAACACCGAGAAGCGAAGCGCTTACGAAATCGACTGAATTATGCAGCAACAAAGATCCAAGCTGCATACCAGCGTCACTTATTCCGTGTATATCAAGCGAAACGAGACGCAGCGGTGGACATTCAGAGAACATCGCGTGGGTTCCTCGCTCGCCGCATGTGTTGGCAATTACGTATCCAACTCGAAGAGCAGTACCAAAACTACTTGTCAATGATCATTACAAGAAGTGTTCGCAAATACGCATGCAGAAAAAGTCGCGCAAGGGCAATTAAGCTCAGGTCCAAGGCAGCGTGTGCCATTCAGAGTATTGTGCGTATTGCTTCTGCAAGGTCGTACATGCAAGAACTACGTCATCAGCGCCAAGAATCAAAGCTACAGCACCGAGCAGCGATAGTGATTCAGTGCAATGCCCGGACTTTTATGACGCGACTGATCTATCTCGATGTCCTCTACCTGATCTGTCGGATTCAGGCTGCAATGCGCGGTTGTCTTGTTCGCAAGCAACTACGATGGATACGAGCTGCCGACGTGGAAGCAATTTCAAGGCTGCAGGCTCATGTACGCGGATTCTTGGTGCGGAGTGGAACGCAAGCTAAACAAAATGACTTCCGGTGTAACAGCTCACGCTCCGCTGTGTCAGAAAAGTATTCAATCCCGTCGAAAATACAGAAGAGGCAAGAGCCCAAATCTGGAAGAGGAAGCTTGGAAGTGGCTGGGATCGGAACGGGTGTATTCGTACTGGACGAGCTGCTTCATTCTCAGTTAGGACCGATGACCAAGTTGGCCAGGATGGCTTCAAGCGCATCCTTGGAAGATCTACCATGGGGTTGACAGCGCATTCCACCCCAGAGCCTGTCATTAAGCGGTCGTACTGGCTGCCACCAGGAGCCAGCTTTGATAGGCGCTTGCCTGTGTTACCAGTGCCTAAAAGGATGATGGCACTTGAAGGAGCTGATCCGGGTGATGACCTACGACTTGTGACTCACATTCGAACACCGAAGAAACGCCCTCATCAAAAGCCCTGCCCAGTTCGTCTTAGCCCCGTCGTGATTCCATCCGTCCACAGAGAAGCAAACGAGCTGCAGGCGTCTAGTGAACAGGAGGAAGATATTTTGTCAGAGACAGAGGAACGTGCCCGTCGCCAAGAGGAGCTTAAACACAAACTTCTGCTCCGCAAAAACCAAGAGAAGCGTCAGCTGGAACATGATCTGAAGTTAAAGTGTGAAGCCGAGGTAATGCGCGTTCCTCGCATATGTAGTTGGCACTATTGTACTGAACTATCTGTTGTTGCTCTTTGGATGTAGAGTGAGACTAACGAATGTAAACTTATGGAACGTGAGGAGAAGTCGATGCGCCTTCACCTCAAAATTATACGACGTCGTTCAAAGGAGGGCAAAATCCGACAAGTAACAACCGATCAACGGCGCGAAGAACGTGAGCGACTAGCCATGGCGCGTGAAGAGCGGCATGTTCGATTGCACATTAAATTTTGCGCCCGCCAGCAGATCAAAAGAGGCAGCAGCTTGCAACAGCATCGACAACAACGAGTGAATCCGAAGCACTGCTACCATCAACTGGTGCTACTAATCGCCGTGAAGTGTGCCGAAAGTCATCAGCGACTAAATCGACGAAAGCTGCATCAAAAGATGTGGATAGCGAAGATGACGATGACATGTCGTTTCTCGACATTGATTTTACCATACCAGCCTCCATGAAGCCGCGCAAGCATAGTGGCAACAACACAGGGAGTGTGCAGTCGAGAAGTAGCCGCACACCAAGTACTCGGCAGCCAACAAAGAAGAAAAAGAGATCGGTGGGAAGGAATCGGGATAACACAAGTAAACGGATCCCAGGGCGAGCTGAAGTTTCACTTTCTCACCTCGGGCATGAGGACCAAGACGACTGCGGTTACGGCGATGAGTTCGAAGAGATAGTGGATGAAGCAGCTCTTGGTCGGCTAATATGCTAATGAAATGCTACAGAAAACAAGATAGCTCATTGCAAACGCATAGTGACCCAAAGATGCTTATAAGTGGACAAATGTGAGTTTCAGCAGGTAATTCTCACGCAGCCTTTTCATTTCGCTGTTTCTACGCCTTGATATCAACCCGGCGGAAAAGATAGAGGTATCCAGCACCGAGAGGCGGCTCTTCCGACACGGCCACCTTGTCATCATTGAAGATGATCCACCGGTCATTCTTTTTCATGTGGCAGACATAGTGCCCGGAGTTTGTGTTCTTGCCAACGTGGCTGACAAAGCCCACCAGAGAGTACTCGCCAGCACCATCAACATCCAATCGCTTCGCAGATGAAACTGGATCGCCGCCACCGGTGGCTGCACTATCTTCGCTTTCGCATTGAGCAACAGCGTCATCAGGGTCATCCATGTGACTGAACAGCCACTCGGCGGCACGGTCAGGGCTGTTGCTTGTTTGCTTAAGTGCGCACTTCACGTGAGTCTCTGCAAAGCCCATAGCCATCAGATTGGACACGTGTTCCATGTTGACAGAATCATCTTCAGATTGGGCTGCAGAACCAGCAGGAGCAGGAGGGTCATTAAAGTCCGGGTCTTCCATGTGGCTAAAAATCCATTCCATAGCAGCCTCAGCGTTCGAGTTGCCCGTCGCGATTGCTGCACGCTTACAACCATTCTCGGAAAAGCCCATGGACACCAACTGGGCTACCAGTACCTCATCCGCAGCGTCCGATGCCGCGCTAGTAGCGCTTTCCCCATTTGTGGAGGCAGCAGGTGCCTCAGGCAGTTCCTCTTCGCCATCGACAAGACCGGTTGACACGAACCGGCTCAGCGAAAACTTCTCAGGAACGTTCACTACGACCTCGAGTTTTTTGGGCGTCCAGTCCTCAGCCACGTAGAAGCGTCGCAACTGCACCAGCAAGTAGCGCGGGAACGTTCGGAAGCGGACTGTCTTCTGCGCTTGGCCCTTCTTGCCCGTTGCCGAAGACAAGAAGTCTTCTACAAGTTCGGGTGACAGAGTTTTCTCGACGCAGGCTTCGAATGGGACAATAGGCACCACACGCTCCTCGCTATCCTTGGTCTCAGTTTTGCCATCGTCTAGCTTGCTGTTGTTGTTGTCATCAATTCGCTGGCGCTTTTGCTCAAGTACCTGGTACGCACCCACCTGCGAAGCGTTGGTTGCCGCCTCTAGTGGGATCTGCAATTGAAGCAGCGAATCATCACGCGGTACATATTTCACTTTGTTAGAAGCCAGGCACAGCACGCGATCCTCCAGCTTGAACTTGAACAAGTTCGCAGTAGGCAGCTCTGCACTGGAAGCATTGTCTCCGGGGAGCAGCGGGCCCAGTCGGTCTGCGCCAACGCGCTCAGCACGGGTCATGAAATCTAGCAGATACTGGAGATACTCTACAGCATCCTGCTGCTGACCTGTGGAAAAGTCTGGGTGACCTTTTCCTACAAGACCGCGGAACGTGATCGGTCGTAGCTCGACGTTATGGATGTCGTCCTCTTCGACCACCTTGTTGCTGTCCTTCGGAGGCACAAACTGCTTCTTGTAGCGGTCTGTTAAAACTGCACACGCGAGCTTGGTGAACTGCGCGGGGAAGTCGTCCACTGGCAGCGCTGACGGGGTGTCTGCCGTGGCAAAATCTTATCTGCGACCTCGAAGTACCGCGATTTAATCTCCGGCAGTGCCAGCAGTAATTGAAGCACCGAGTTCATGTAGCAGCTGTTGCCCAGGTTCTTAAAGCCAATATATCCCGCGCCAGACACAGGCACGAGCTTCTTCCCTGCCTCCGTCACAGCATCAAACTCGTACGAGAGATTAAGGCCGACCTGCAGCTCGTCCATAGACTTCTCCGTCTTGCGGAGGTTGTTCACATTAATCCCAAAGTGCGCGAGCTGCTTCGCCAACTGCGGGTTCTTCACCATGTCATCTTCATCCGGCGCATAGCTGTACACATCTCCTCCTTCCGCCGTGATCGTGCCCAGCTTGACCGCGAGCGGGTATATCCCTCCCGCGTCAGCGTAGTGCGTTAGCGCCGCGCCGCACCCTCCCGAGCCATCCCAGTTCTGTCTCCCGCAGCCAATGTACCCGTCCGACAGGTTCAGCCACAGGTTCTCCTGCTTGTCACAGTCCGGCGCTTGGCACTTCCATGCCGCCGGGTTCGACGCAATGTGCGGCGGGCTCGGGACCTGCTCCAGATGCTCGGCGTACTTGGTCTCCTTCAGCTCCTCCTGCCAGGACGCCACCTCCTCCGTCACTGTGTTCCTGCGTGGCTCAGCACAGCTTCGGCCGCTTCTTTCAGCCTGCTCGGCAGACTGGGCGAGTCCAGCGCCACTTTCGCGATCTCCTGCTGCTCCGACCCCAACAAAACGATACTTAAAGTCTTTTCAACGTCGTATTTGTCTTCTACCCCAGCTGCGAAGCCTCCGGCGCCGCCAATGGCCAGCTTGGTCGGCTCTTCGGTGGTCGCAGCCTGCTTGAGGCGGCGCGTGTGTTGCTGGTGCAGGTACACGGCGGCTCCGACGCTGTCGCTCTTGGCGTCGGCGACTCCGGAGCGGTCGAAGCGGAGAGACGAAGCGCCGTATGACAGGAAGGTGCGCAGGTTCGTGTAGAGACCCGAAGGAGTGAGCGGCGAGTCGAAGGAGAAGACGCACTCGTCGCGGTACACGCGGTCCGAGGCGCGTGCTACGCGCACGTGCGAGGAAGCGGCTTCGAGACGCAGAGACACCTCCGTCATGTTAGTAGAGTGGGAAGAAGACTGGGGACAAGTGCTCGACTTCGAGAATGAGGAAGATACTGTTGTTTTGTACCAGGAGTTTGGTACACGGTTGCGAAGGTGAGGTGGAGGAAAACATGAAGTTGAAGATAACTTTTGTTTGGCAATGAATGACTGCCCCTAGATATGCGTCTTGTTTATTATTTCGTGTTGCTTCTTGGCGGTGTTTGCAGAGTGAGAGAGCTTCTTTTGGTTTTCTCGGTGTTGGTCACGTATAAATGCCGAAGAGTTACTGCAGCGACGCGGCTGGGGTGGGGGTTGTGGGCGTCATGCTACCTTCGGAGTTGAGGGCTGCGAGCTCGTCTTGAGCACGGCGTAGCACCTTCTGCGCGTTGGCTGTGATGAGCGACTTGGTCGGATCACCGTTGTAAATGCGCGAGTTGTTCACGATGAGCTCCAGATCCTTAATGAACTCGCGCATCGAGTCGTACTCCTTCGCCTCGATCTTGGTACGAATGCTGCTCAGGTCCATCGGCTGCTTCACGATTAGATAGTAGTCGCGCACGCTGGTTGCATCCACTGGTGCGCGGAAGATCTCACTTTCGGGCATTTCCAGCAACCGCTGCACCACTACCTGGAGTGCATTGTTCAAGTGCTCCACGGGCATCCGCGAGCGGCTTTGTTTAATCACGCCCTTCGCATACGGCCGCTTGTACAGTTCGGCTTGTTCGCGAATTTCCATTTCTCGCTTCCGCTTCTTTTCTGCATGATGCTTGCGTGCGCCCTCGCGCAGCTCTGATAGATTCACGGTGATTTTAGTGCTTGAATCGCCAACACTGTTAATCACGGGCGTCGTCTTCACCTTTAACTTCAGCGGTTCAGCACGAGCTGCGGCTACTTGTTTCTCAGAGGATTTTTTGAGCTCGACTCGTTTGCCATGTAGAGCGGACAGCTACGGTTTGTGCGCATGTGACCAACCTGCAAGCACTGTGTACAACGAATGACGGCCTTACCACTCGCTTCGTCCACATCACCATCTGCAGCTTCGCCTTTTTGAAGCATCTCCTGATAGCCCTTGTTCTGAGCCTCCGTCTTCTGTAGCTGTTTTAACTCCTCTTGCAGCTGCTTGCGTCGCTTAGCTTTGTCAAGCATACTCTGACTAGCGGCGTCATCGTCAAGTGCCAGCATGCGCTTGCGTTTGCGGAGCTGGTTACGCTCATCGGCCTTCTGTTGACGATCCTTGCGTTGTTGCATAGCGCGGAAACGAGCCACTTGCTTCTCGTCTACGATGAATTGGATGCGAACCGTCTCGCTACCGTCCTCCTCAATAGTGCGTACAACGCGTTTCAACACCTTCCGCCCCGGTACCTTCTTCGAAGCACTTGGTGGCTCCGACGAAACAGGCGTGCGGCTTCCGTGAGTCGGTGAAGACACTCGCGACAACTGCCCTGTGGGTGTCGCTAAAGCTGACGATACGGCTGAACCGCCTCGAGACATCGCGTTGGATCGTCCACCAAATGCAGACGAGATTCCACTCACCCCAGAACCACCCTCTCGGATTCCACTAGCGCGTAGTTGGGTACGCAGTCGATTCGTATCAACATCGGGACGACGCACAGCACTTGGGGGCTTACTGGGACCCGCATCTTCATTCATTTCTTCCATAAGCCGACGAAGTTCCACAGCATCTTCACGCTCTGCAAGCACTTCCTTAGAGCGGTTAAGACCTCCACCACCACTGCGGAACAAATTCTTAGGACCACGCTTTGTGTCTGTGCCTCCCAAAATGTCAGCCTCGACATCAGCACCTAGCTCATCAAGTTCGTCATCCCCATCTGACTCCTCGTCTGATGAAAACGAGGTCTTTGCCGAGCTCAAAACATCCATTTGCCGCTCGTAAATCACGTCGCACTTCTTCCGATACTCTTGCTGTTGGGCAGAAAGAGACTTGCGCGCGCCACGTGCAAACTTACTCAAACTACCAGCCACACCGTGTGCTGTGGCACGGCTACTAAGTTCACGAACCATATGAATTCGATCCCATCGGCGCAGTTTCTTGATGTCTGCGTCAGCTAGACCTAAATTGCGCAGGACGTCGCCTGCCTCCTTCATCTTGAGCTTACGAAGATCAGCCGTCGTACCTGTGACTGCTGCAACCGCCTTCTGCACGGCCGCTGTCTCAGCACTTATTTTACTCTCTGCAGTGGGAGCAGCATCTTCTTCTCCATCTTTCTTCTTGGCCCTTGACTGAGGCACGCGCACGAAGCTAAAACCTTCACCACGACCAGTTGGATCACCGATACCACCGAGCTGCAACATGCCGGAGCCTTTTCCTTGCAGGTGACATTCTACATAGTTGTTCGTCAAGTTCCATGGTGTCAACTGTAATTGCTCGTTGATGTAACGCGCAACTTGGATATCCTTCTCGAGCTTGCGCACCACAGGGTCATTTTTCCACAGTTCGGATTGTGCTTTGTCGCGTGCGCGCCTCTCCAAGTTGGGGGCACAAGGCGCTGCACTAACGCAGCTTTACGCAGCTCCAGACGTCGGATCATGTGATTAATCGCGCCATTTACACCCGTGGGCGTAAACTGTTTGGTAAGCCCGACATCCAACAGGCGCCTGTGCCCAGACATCATACTTTCGTAGAGACAAACACTTTCTGGGGGAATACTGGCACGGATCTCTTCCTCACTTTGAAGCTGCGAAGCTGGCTTCCTCTTCCACCACCCGGAATCATTACCTCCACGCTCGAAGGTAGCAACTTCTTTCATGCGCTTACGAATAGCCGTTCCTGACTGGTTGGGAAATGCTCGTGAAATATCCTCAATCTTGAGTCGCTCACCATCACTCGCCTTCTTGAAAAGACGGAGAATGTGAAATGACATGTACGGCCGGATGAATTCATTCGCGCTTCGCGAGTTTGGTGCCGGCACTTCCATCTGCGGTTCAATTTGGCCTGCCAAAAATACATCAGGAAGTTCCAGGATATATACCGCAGTCTTTGGTGCTCCAAGACCACCACCAGCTGCCGCGCCCTTTTTCCCTTTGTCACAGAGCGGCACAACAGGAAAATATCCGAATTGTTGCGCTCACGTGCATCCTGACCTGCAGCGAATGGAACAGTTGGCTTGTGCGGGAAAATAGGCACCTTGTACAGCTTCGAGTTGAGCGATGTCACGACTCGCCCAGCAGGAATATCACCGACGAAGGGAGACTCGTCATGATCGCCAAGCGTAATGACCTGGCCCATTTTCATGTCAGGCGGCTTCGGACGCGCCTTACGAGCTTTTTCTTGCCCAATATTCCCAATCCTATTGACGTGTCTTCGGGTGGCCGCCAGTAGTGAAGAATACGGGAAGCCATGCCTGGGTTGGAGAGCATCGGCGGATGTTGCTCTGTGTACTCAATTAGAATGAGTTTGCCGCCAGCAGTTGGGTTTAAGTCCGAGCTCTTTTTATCTGTGTAACCATGGCACTCTCTTCCTGCGGAGCCAATTTGGCTGCGCCAGGAGGCGGTGGTTGGAATAGCATCCGCTCGTTGATTTTAAACTTACCCCGCGGTCGATGGAAGTCACGCAGCTTGGCTTTAGGAAGCTCAGGCTTCGTGAGCGAAAGCTTGATAGCCGGTAGTGAGTGGTGTACGTAGCCAATGTTCTTGACCACGCGTGTGTCCTTCGACTTTTGCCACCACCTTCCGTGCCCAGGCGGCCCTCAGCCGTTTCCTCACCAAACTCAAGATTGCCCATAACCTCGTCAATACGCTGTTTCTTCTCAATGCGCTGCTTATCCAACTGGGCCAGACGTTGTTCAGCAACACCCAGCTTTCGCTCGGGAATGCGCAGTGTAGGCCGCACATCCTCCATTTCGGGCACGGAGTAAATGAGAGATGCATCGTTGTCGTCCAGAATCAGCTTGCTCGGAGGCATATCCTGCGTAGACTTCCATCCTATCGCCGCAACCCACGAGTCGTCCAGCAGTTCTTTATTTAGCGGGCATGGCAGTTTTTCCTGTTCTCCATTTGCAGCCGCGCCATTCGCTGCGTTATCCTCGTCTTTCTTTTCTTTTCGTTTTGAGATGTCCCCAATCTCCCAGCGATAGTGGCGTGCCTTTGTCATATCAAAAGCGTCACCACTGAAACCCTCCGGTATCACATTGGCATCTCCCCTCTCGCCAGCTCGCGACGCACGCAGTTCCTTGTACGTCTGCACTCCACTAGCACCTGCCGCACTCACCGCGTTCTTCTCCGCTGCAACAGTGGCCCACGTCTGACTCTGACTCGCCCCCGTGTCTTTCTTTTTCTGGCCGTCTACCACCGTCACACTGCCCGTCGTGTCCTCCACCTCCACAACACCCACCTCCTCTTCCTTCTCTCCTCCCTTTGCTGCAGCAGCAAAGTCGATCCCCCAGATAATGTTCTCCTCCCACGGGAGCTGCTGCACTTTATGGTACTGCGCATCACTAGCTTCCTCCTCCTGCGCCAGCCCACTTGGCCGCCCACTGGTCGCTGCCATGGCTACGAACGGCGTCGCCGACGACGTCAAGAAGCGGCGCATGGGCTTTCCCTTGGCCTCTGCCGCCCGAGGTGGGTGCGGCTGCATGGTCTGCTCCTTTCCCGCGGCGTTCTCCGCGCCCCCGCCCTCCCTGGTCGTCAGCAGCTGCTGCGGCTGGTCCGGCGCAAACCGCGCGGTGCCGGCGGCCGTCGCGTCCGCCCCTGAGTTCTGCGCCTGTTGCTGCGTCTTGTGCTGCTCGGAAACCTCCTCCAGCTCCTTCGTCAGCGTGCGCAGCGACGCGACCAGCTCCGAGTCGCGCGCAGATCGCTGGTACAGCGCAGCGAAGTCGACGGCCTCGTGTCTGAGGCTCGGAGGAGTCTTCTGCGGCGAGGCAGTGCTCGTTGGCGACGAGGAGAGCGCCGCCGTCTTGGCGTGGGAGTCCTCCGCGCACGGCCGCGTCCTGAGGCGAAGACGCGGCTGTGGGCTCGCTGAGCGGCATCTCCAGTAGCGCCGAGGCCAACATCACACCCTCCACTGTTTGTGCAGGCGGCATATCGCCAACTGAGCGAGGGGACAGTGCGTGCGGGTCAGAAACGAGGTGGCACGAAGGTTGCAAGAAGAGTGTTGGTCAGGTCACAATGTTGTGTGAAGGTAACATAGCTGCACTTTTGACGGTATTGTTCTTGACATTTTTTTGAGTTGATGCGGCTGAAGCTGGACGAGACGGCGCTGGACCTGTTCGCGCGGCGGCCGACGCGCAGCTTCTCGACGGGACTGGCATTCGTGGACGCGCCCACCATTGGACAAGGCGGTCGAGCAGCTGGATACCGGCCGAGACAAGTGGTGGAGCTCTGTGGGCCTGCAGACGCCCCCAAGACGGAAGTGCTGCTGCACGTCATCGCCGCCTTCGTGACGCGCAATTCGGGCGACCAGCAGCCGAAAGAGCGCGTTGTCCTGTTCGACCATGAGTGCGACGTGTCGGTGAGTAGGTTGAGAGCAGTTTTGAGCGCGAGGCTGACGGGTGAAGAGCAGGAGGAGGCGCTGGAGGAAGCGCTAGCGAGAGTTCAGGTCTGCCACTGCCGAGACTCATTCCAGTGGCTCGCGACGCTCAACCACGTCCATTTCAAGCTACTGGAGGCTGCGTCTGCTCGTACGTTAAAGTGATGGTGATGGGTGGGAAGGTGGTAGGTGCTAAGATATGTTTTTATCTTACAGCGTTGATGCTGGCTTTCAACTGCGTCGGGTCCTTTCAAGCGATTGACAAGGTGAGGTCGCGGTGATAGTGCATTGTGACGGTGAAGTATATGGATGCTTACGATATTGTGGGTTGGATGCAGATGACAGCTAAGAGTGTGGGTGACGGGTTGGCACTGTCAGAGCAAGTGTTCGTCTTCCTGAAGGAAGTTGTCCGGCTCCACTCGCCAATTGTTTTCGCCACGAAGGAGACTGCCAGTACGAAATGATGTTTTCTTCTGTTGAAATTGGCTTGCTCATGTGCTTGATTGCTCTTGATAGAAAACCCGCGGGCTCCATGGGAGCATGCCGAGTACTTGCCATCGTCGTGGACGGCCCAAGTCTCCAAGCGAATATTGTTGCGGAGACTACGACAGTCACTTCAAAGGTATAGTATTCATTTTCCTATTTCGATGAGTCTCCATTCATGCTGTTGTGTGACAGTGACAAACTCGATACGCAAAGTTACGTTGACTCTGGCGAAAGCGACAGATTCGAGGCCAGATGCATTGTTGGGGGAGAGAGGTACGAAACTTGGCCAGACATTTATATCTATGGAGTACGAATCTCTCACATATTCTATAGCCGTGTGTTTAGTTGTTTCGTCGATAGAGATAGGATTATATCAGCGCCTCGTAAGACCGAATGCAAGGACGGATGAAAAATGTGATCAAGGGTGGGAGTACGCTTCTTAATCTTGTGACCCTACGATTATATATTGAGCGTGGTCTATAATATTACACCTCAATTGCCCCAAGCGATCGAGTGGAAATAATACCGTCAAAGCAACCTAAAGCGATAACGATGTGCCCACCGAACAAGTGTGTGGCACGCCAACACACATAAGCTTGTCGATCAAGTCTGTCTTGTAGTAACTGAACTGCCACCGCCATCCACACTATCATGACAATCCTCTGAGCGGGCATCTCACGAACCTGTTGCGAGTTGATGGTGGTGATGACTTCAGCATTTTCGACGTTGTCGCCGAAAGTGAGGGGCCCATGATAGACCGCAGTTTGGATTGTACACGACGTTTTTGCTTCTTTAAGTTAAGGATCTAGCCATGTTGCAAGAACTCGCCCACCAACAGCTACTGGATGCAGCAAAGCAACGCCAAGATAGTTGAAATAATACTTGTGGCTTATCATCTACTGCCAAGAGGCTTGCCGCAAGAAGCTGCTGCACGCTCTGGCGATGAAAACTATTCGTCAAGTACTCCACCGCCTTGACACGACTTTACTTCAGCAGACACTGGAAACGATTATGGTACCACAACTGGAAGCGATTATCAAGACCGAGATTTACATATATTAATTACATATATTAACTAAAATGGTGTGCATTGTTCATACAATGTTATGCAGCCGTGACAGTCGTTGGAATTTTTGCTAGGCCTCGTGCTCCGCCGTGTAGTTGTAGTAAACCGTGTTCTCATACTCCGTATCACAGTACGGGAAATCTGTGTCGTCGTCCGTCGGCGCGAAAAGATTCTTGCCCGTCGTGTACGTCACGTAGCAGCCGAGTATAAAGCAGACGACAACAACAATGATAGCGGCAGTCTTCTCGTACACGGGGACGCGTGTCCAGGCCTTCATCAGATAGTAGATGATCGGCAACAGGATGCAATTCACGGTGATGCACGATGCGCCTACAAAGTCGGAGAAATCCGAGAAGTGGTCTGGAAAATGACGGCCAGCACAACCAGAATAACGACGATGACGATACGGAGGACAACGTACTTGATGGTGTTCGAACCAGTGCGGTATTCAGTCGCTTCAGCATCCGCGTCATCCTTGAACACCCGCTCACTGTCGGCCACCGACACGTAAGACATTTTCGAGCTACGGCGCTGTTCTGACTGAACCCCATCGGGCGTCACCGACTCCGAGTAGCTTATACCATCCTCGATATCCTGCGTCTTCTTCTTGTGCATCCCCAACGTCAAGCGCTCTGCGATAAAGAAGGCCGGATTGAGCAACACTGAAAACGCGATCGTGATGTGAAGTTGCATGAACAAGTACGCGAGCACCACTGCGCCCCAGCTCGGCTTAAAACCTAGCGTGGCCATACCAGTATCCGAGTCTGGGTAGATCGTGAACAGCAAGTTGCCTGATATCTGGCAGCCCACCGCCGAGTATGCTGCACTAGCGAGCGTCACGAACAAGCACGAGATAAAAGTGACTGTAACTAACACGACACGAGGCATGCGTGTCGGGTCACTGTGCTGTCGCTGTAGGTCTGGAATGACGATACCGGCGCCGTAGGCGAGTGCCAGGTTACCAAAGCAGCCCACAACCTGTGAAAACTTGAGGTCTGGCGACGGCACCGTGGGGTGGCCTCGCATACCATACACGACAACCGCGACGCCGATGACATCGGCGATGATGGTACCCAAACAGCCGGCGAACGCGGCTCCAGCACCTTCCTTTAGCGTCGGAATGAGGCACACGGGCAAAACCATTAACGCCATGAGGATGATCCACACGGTGGCGCTGAAAGCGTCCGGGAAGAGGCCGTCCAGCAGCGAGCCGCCGAGCACGAGGAACATGCACGGGACGAGCAGGCAGGAGCCCATTTGCGAGACGACGCTGATCCAGCGGCCCCACTTGCCCATGCTCCACTCGCCTAGGTCTCCGAAGGTCTTGACGGACTTGGGGGCGAGCAGCATGACCTGGGACATCTTGACGGAGGCGTAATTGTTGGCGAAAGCCATGAAGAGCATGGCGATGACGGCGATGACGGGCCCGGCGCGCGAGAAGTTGCCGGGCATGCCCAGCGTACCGATGCCGTACATGCAGCAGAAGAGATTGAACGACGTCTTGGCGTCCTCCATCGTGTAGAACGGCATCTTGAGAGACTTGAGCCGGACGCGGAGAAGAAAGCGGAATGAGCAACTCTGACGAAGCGAAAAGAAGACTCTACGGAGCGGAGCCCTTGCTGGTGTCCGCTTCAGCATCTACACAATGTAGAGTGCAGGTACCGTTAATACCATGGAGGAGGTGCTGCAGTTGCACGAACGGAAATGATGGACGATATCTTTCTGAGATTATGGCCGTTCTTTGAAACCCTGAGCCAGGGTCACAAGAATGGCGTTAAACCTGTCGCCGATTCTGATTCACTTCGGAACATGCCTTCTGCTATAATAATATTATCTGAACATGATAGCTGTGGGGCGCCATGGTGCTGGGCTGGAGCGACCATCAGCTCACATTGTAACATTATCAGGGGCCTTGCTTGATCCCAACGTAGCGCATCAAAGCGGCATTGGGATCAGCAATGTGGCCCCTTGATTGGTTGATCGAACGTGCCGTCACCCAAAACATTTGGTTCCGCTTCAACTTGCTGCAGCCTGCAGGCACTTTCGCGGCTATTAATACTTGTCGTTGTGATTTTCAATTTTGTGCCTGCTTCTTCGGTTGGCTCTGCAAATCTTCGCTGTGGCTTATCCGACAGCGACCCGATAGCGGGGAGGCTTGCAGCGCGGCGGTTAAACGTGCCGGCGGTCGAGCTACTCATCTACTCTCAATCTTCACCGCCGGTACGACAAACACGACTGCAGCACCTTGGAGCGGAGGACCTAAATACATGCACACCTTGTTAACACTGTCGTGATTTGCAGCGTGAACTCGTCATATCAACTAGTCGTCACTTGATTAGACAGCGTCCCGGCCTCAAAGCAGCTCGAAGCTATGTACCGGTACATTGTGCTCTCTCGAGTGATAGTCAAAAGAATGTTACACGGTTCGGAGGTACACTCGACCATTTAGATGGTACACATTGAACAAAGTTTATTTGTATTATCAAGGACACCACAAAGCACGTATCAAGTCTAGTTTGCCGCACTGGCGTTGTAGTAGACGTGGTTCTCAAATTCAGGCGTGCAGTACGGGAACTCCACCTCATCGTCCGACGGAGCGAACAACTCCTTGCCCGTCGTGTACGTTACGTAGCACCCCAGCACGAAGCAGATCACCACCACGATACTGCCCGCGACCTTCTCCCACATCTTCACACTGCCCCACGACTTCTTAAGGTAGAAGACAATGGGCAGCAGAATACAGTTCACCGTGATGCATGAGGCGCCAACGAAATCAGCCAGAGACGTGAAATCGTCCTTGAGCACAATAGAGATAATGACGAGCGCGATGACGATGACGATGCGCATAACGACATACTTGATGGCGTTCGTACCACGGTATTCCAATGCTTCCTGGTCAGGGTTGTCCTTGTGCACATTTTCGGCGTCGGCCACAGACACGTAGGACATCCTGGAGCTGCGAACCGACTCCTTCATGCCGCCCAAATCCGCCGGAGTCGACGATTGCAGGTAGCTCGTGGCATTCTCTAGGTCCGCGTGTTCCTGCTTGTGCATTCCCAGGAACACACGCTCGGCAATGTAGAACGCCGGGTTGATAATGACAGAAAACGCGATCGTAATGTGCAACTGCATGAACAAGTAAGCCAACACAATGGTGCCCCAGTTAGGCGCGAAGCCCAGGTCGGTGAGCCCGGTCTCCGAGTCCGGGTAAATCGTGAACAGCAGGTTGCCCGAGATCTGGCAGCCGACAGCCGAGTAGGCCGTGCTGGCCAAAACCAGGAAAAGAATGGAGATGATACTGACGGTGACACCGACAACGCGAGGCATGCGCTTGGGGTCGCTGTGTTGGCGTTGAATGTCGGGGATCACAATACCAGCGCCGTAGGCGAGCGACAGGTTACCGAAGCAGCCAGCAACCTGAGAGAAAGAGAGGTCGGGAGATGGTACGCTCGGGTGTCCGCTAAGACCGTCCATAACCACAGCTACGCCGATGATATCGGCAACGATCGTGCCCAAGCAGCCTGCGAACGCAGCACCAGCCCCTTCTTTCAGGGTGGGAACCAGGCACACGGGGAGCACCATGCCGGCCATTAGAATGATCCAGGTGGTTTGGCTAAAGGCATCCGGGAAGAGGCCGTCCAGCAGCGAACCACCGAGCACCAGGAACACGCACGGGATCAACAAACACGAGCCCATTTGCGAGACGACGCACAGAAAGCGGCCGGTCTTCCCCATGCACCACTCGCCCAGGTCACCGAAGGTCTTGACGTTCGAGGGGCGAGCAGCATGACCTTGGACATCGTGATAGACGCGTAGACGTTGGCGAAGGCCATGAAGGCCATGGCGATTATCGCGAGAAAGGGACCGGCACGCGAGAAGTTGCCGGGCATACCAAGCGTCCCAACGCCGTAGATGCAGCAGAAGAGGTTGAAGGCCGACTTGGCGTCCTCCGCAGTGAAGAACGGTCCTTTGGACATGATCGTCGAGGTGAGTTCTTGGGCTGAGACTTGAGGGGGGACAGCAAAACTGGAAATGAGAATGGTCGACGCGCTGTCAGACCCCGCTGACAAGCTGCTGGGGGACTACACCATCTTGTACACTATGGTGGCAGCGAGTGGTGCATTATACGTCTTTACGACAGCTGGGGAGCACACCAAAAGTAGATTGAGCGGGAAAGGATGCGAAGCATCATCTTGATTAAGATTTTTAATCAGGCGATCTCTGCGAGCGTACGCCGCCGTCCTTTCTGGTGACGCCATGGTCCTTTTTGTGATCCTTTTGGCGCGCTTGGGTCCAGCTGGGCTCCGTCTTTAACAGCTAAATGCCACGCCGCTTCAAGTCGCAGGAGATGCCAACCACACCGCGCACTGTTGCCGAATGCTTCAGCCGCATCCACGTAGGCACTACTATTTGACTGCTTTCAGCTTGATACTTGCGAGAAAGTTGTCGAACACGATGTTTGGGATTTAACCACCGACAAATAGAGCTGCTGAGCTGGTGCGGCGCTCGAGTTGACCAACACATGCTACATGTATACGGTTTTGGTGCCTGCAGATTGTGAGATATAGAGGCGGAAAGAGCGCAAAGGCAGATCAGTTGCAGCTCGACCTTGAAGTCGAAAATGTTTGTGCCAGGCATTGGTCCTGCGAGTTGCGTCGGTCGTGTTGACGTATCGATTGGCCGTTGCGAGTTGCATTGCAGTTGCGAGTTCGATCTGAACGCGCTGAGGAGCTGAGAAGCTACGCCGTTCGATGCTCGGATCTCTAAATTAGGACTCGTAAATGTTGACTGCGTATCTATCGGATGTATACTCTGACGGATCATAAAAGAGGCTGAAATATGCATTTTACGATACCCAGTCACGCAAAATATCGAGTGCCAATCTAACTACACGACGATTCCGTGACGTGTACTTTTAATATTTTCCTAAAACTTGAACAGGTCACGGAGTCATCTCCATAAAATGCCATTTTAAAAATGGTAGTGAGATGGACCACCCCATGGCGCCTATCTGCAAGAATGAGTCGTGCACTGAACTAAATACTAGAATGCAATTACCTCCTCTTCTCAGACGTAATCCTTCTCTCGCTCCCACTCCTCCATGCCCCCGCGCCTGCTCCTCCACTCAAACAGTGAGATCAGCTACCGTTCCCCTTCTATCCTATCTTGGAATTAGGCTGCCACAGGGGCAGACCTTCATACAAAATTGGGGGCGCATGCTCCCTTTTTTAGAGGAGCTTTCGTTTTTTAACTGCTGATATGAATAGCCGAACTCTGTATTTGGCACAGATGCTTTGTGCTCGAAGCAGTTTTGAATCCTGCGCCTATCGAGGAGATGCCGGGGACCAAACGCATGAAAACGACTTCAATAACTACGTTTTTCGAGAAAAGCCGCGTCATTCGAGTTGAGAGAGAGAGAGTCCAAACCACCGATTCCAGCAGTTCCTACCGTAGATGAACCCCGCAGCGCAGAGTGTCTTTCGTGGTGCTCGCGCAATGGAGTACCTGAAAATGCTCTCAACTGCTCTGTTTCTGACCTCGTGCGAAGTGATTCAGCGGAATGTCCACCGAATCTGTTTCGAATGAAGCAGTTGTCCGATAACCATGTACTTATACGGAACGTGATACGTGCATACGCCCTACTTGGACCTCATCAACCGGTTCATGACTTCGTTTCCAGCTCATGAGATCGGTGGCAATATGAGATCATTTCAGTACTGTTTGTTTAAGCGCTGCTCATAGCTTGAATATTTGCCTGCTTCAGATGCAGCGTACTGCATATGCTGCTATCTGAGCAGAGAGACTATGACCTTGAAAAGGAAGTCACTGTATTCGCACAGCCAAACGTCGGATATCGAAACTGGAAAGAAGCAACTCCGAAAAGCGGCTTTGCTAAGCATGAAAGGGATCAGTGTTCAAAGCATCATATTGTTGAGCTTGCTTACTACACTTGGTTGATAACGGCATCGGATGTTGAATTAGCTCTTCAGCAGCAAACTATCAGTGAGAGGAAGAAGAATATGATTAGGCTCGGTACTATCCTGGACATTTGTCTCTATCTTGCTTGCCTGGGTATGCCATTTCGTGGACACAATGAGAAGGTAAGATGAAGGGTGTGCTAAGCGGTTTATCGCCAATATTGACATTATTATATTTGTTTGTTCTATAAATAGACTCATTGAATCGAGGAAACTTTCTCGAATTGATGCGATACACAGCTGATCACATACCAGAGTTTTCGGGTGGGGCTCCACACAATGCTCGATACACGTCTCCTTTAGTATAGAAACAACTAATCCAATGCTCAACTTAAGCTGTTCGCGAGTATATCCTGTCCAAAGAGTTAGACGATGGATACTTTTCGGTGCTGGTGGATGAAGCAAGCTGCGAGGCAAAGGCGGAAGTGTCAGCCGCTGCCACTTCCACCCGGGCCTGGGTTTCCCCGTGACCCACCATCGAAAAATCTCACTCGTACACTTCACCTCCCCACTCAGTCAGTCTTGTCATCCAGTGTTCCATACAGAACCCGACTGCCACCAATTTCGCTGCCGTGGCGACTGTATGGGGATACAGTGCAGACCTGTAACCTTAAAGCCGCCAATATGGCCGACCGGTATCCATGTCCCTCTTCTATCGTTCTCTCCTCCTGCCCATCGGGGTGGACCCTTTGAACATTCCTTTTCCACAGCGCGGAGACTGTCATAGCTGGTGAAATCTGCCCAAGATCGTTTACCACCGGGTAGAGTAGGTCTTTAAAATCCACTTCACTCGCCCGGTCCACCAACCAGTGTGGAAGCCTGTGCAATTTGTAACCTACCACAGCCCTTACTGCCCTTACAAACCCGTTCGCTGCCATGTCGTCCGCACTTCACATCTGGAGCACTTGCATCACAATTGCCGAGCCTCCGGGCATGACCAGACGAGGTACATCATCCACCTAATTCTGAGCCAGCTCAAGTCCTGGCTGAGCATTGGAAGGGCCGGGTCGACCCCGTCCATAGCCTCAAGGTATCATGCTTGAGCCTCAGGACGTTCTGCGTGTGGTACGCGGACACCCCTGTCATCTGATGTATGTGTTTCCAGGTGAGCCCTCAGGGCTGCCGCCACCTTAGAGCCAGCTTCTGCCAACTTACCATGGATTGCCTCCTTGTCCAATTCAATCTTGTACTGCGCTCTGCGGTCGTGTTGAGCCTTGTAGTGCTTCCGTTTGGCCGTTGACACTTTTTCTTAGTGATCTGTGGGATGCTACCAGACACACAAACATTGTAGCCTACCGACATACTTGTCGCCTACAGTCTATGATCATGCATTTCAATTTAAGAAGCCACACTTTGTGTACAGCAACGTGCTCAATGATAACCTCTTTTAATGGACGCGTAAAATACCGTATTGTGAGTTTCATTCGAATTTTTGAGAATAGCCTGAATCGAATCGTTTCAGCGAATCGATTTCAAGTCGATTCGTGCGATATTCAGGCAATAAGAAGTCACAAATTGACTACCAACTTCTCGGTAACATACGACTTAGATAGGCAACCGACGACGATGGCAAGCATTCAGCAGGCTTTCAATGACCGCCACGCGTCGACAAACACCATCATGCACGCCCTGTACGGCTACTTCTATCTGGGCTTGTCGAAAGAGCGACTAGCGACGATCAGACGTCGCGCGCGCACTGGCCGCCGGCACCGCAGCCTCATTGAGATCGGCTGCGGCTAGACCAATGAACTTGTCGTCAAACTCCCCAAGCTGGCCAATGGTCGATATGTCGTCGTCGTACTTGTAGACAGAGAGCAAGACTGTTTCGTGCTTGTTTTTGTTTTTAGATATTGAAGATCTTTCGCATTTTGTCCATGTATTGAGCATCTTGGTGTTCATCCTCATGGAACATCTCGATTGCTGGCTCGTGCTCATCAGCTGTCCAGATAGGTGGAGTTCCAGTTAGAACAGCTAATGACTTCAACTCGCGCTGGATGATGTCTCAAAGCCTGGTCGTCACTATGAGTATTTCGGGAAAAACTATGAGAAACTCACCTTCTTGTCAAGGCCCGTCGATCCAGAGGCGGACTCTCAAGACATCTTCAGCATTCTGACGGGCGAGGGCATGGTCACGCCGACCAGAGTGCCCCAAGGTGCTGTGGACTCAACGATGCATTTTCAGTCGACGATGCAGGAAGTGCTCGGCGATATGCTGCATAAGAACCTGCTTGTGTACGTCGACAATGTGGTGTTGTATGCTACGCCTGCGAAGGATTTCTTGTCCTGCTCAATAAGTTCTTACAGCGTCTACGTGATTACAACCTGAAGTTGAATGTGACGAAGAGTATGCTGTACGCTCACGCTGTGACTTGGTGCAGCAAGATTATAGATGGAGCTGGAGTACCTCATGATCCTGAACGAGTGGCAGCATTGCATGCCTTACCGCTGCCTGCGAATGCGGGCGAGCTCCAGCGCTTTTTGTGTGCGGCCAACTGGCTACGTGATTCAATTATTTACTATGGCTGCGCTGTGGCCCCACTACATGATAAGTTCAACGGGGTGATGGCGGGTCATAACTAACGCAAACGTCATGCAGCAAGTGTCGTATTAGTTTGGACTCCTGCTGAGGAGCAAGCTTATCAGAACTTTCTCACGCGAAAGGCCTCGTCGGCGACGTTGTCATTTCCGAGTGCGGATGCAATCGTCTGCTTGAGTACAGACGCCAGCGACCGAGGCTGGGCTGTGGTCGTCACGCAAGTGCGTAAGTGGAACACTGAAGTACCGGTTCACGAGCAATGCCATGAGCCGCTGATCTTTAAAGGGAGGTTCGTTGAAGGGCTCGCAGCTGAACTGGTCCGTAATCGAGAAGGAGTCGTACCTTATTGTGCTTGCCTGCACGGAGCTCGAGTATCTACTACAAAGGGCCCAGGGCTTTCGAGTAGTCTGTGACCACTCAAATCTCATCCTGATCTTCTGTCCTAGCAAAGAAGCGACGCAGCACGCCCGGGGTAAACTGCAGACGTGGATGATGAAACTGACTGGCTACAGCTATGATATCGAGCACGTGAACGGTGTCGACAATTGTTGGGCCGATCTTGTTTTGCGATGGTTGTGTCGCTCGGAGGAGCCGATACGGGGGTTCGGGCGAAGGCTGCTCGAACTCGCTCAGGCCAGGGGAATGCCAGCCCGTTGAGGCCTTTGCTGGATGTCGGCTTCATGTGGCCTTCACTGGAGGCAGTGACGAAAGTGCAGCAACGGCACCTGAGCATGCTGATTGACGAACATGAAGTGGTTGATAGGTTAGTCTACATTGAGGCGGGCTGTGGACTCTGAATTAGAGCGCGAGCTCCTTACTCGGTTGCTGATATTGGCCTTTTGTGGGATCCAAGCGCCCCGTGGTGAGGTCATGCTCAGTCACCTACAGGGTAAGTACGTTACCGATCGCCTTCACTATCATGTGAAAGGCTTTGTGAGTCAGTGCCTACTGTACAAACACCTGAAGGGTGGCAAACTCATCCAGCGACCGCGGAGTGAGACCAGAGCGGTGGCAAAGCACCATGAAGTTCTACACATGGACTATCTCTTCATGGGTGAGACCTATGACCCTACGAAGTATGTGCTAATGCTAAAATATGAGCTCACACACTTCTGCGAGCTTGTTCCACGTGACTCGTCTACAAGTCCTGTAACCGAAACTGCTGTACTTGATTGGTACAAGCGGTTTGGTATGCCAGAGACGTGGATGTCCGACAACGGCAAGCACTTTAAGAACGAGCTGATGGCAGAGCTCAGCCAACGAGCGAAAGGGCTGTAGCTTTTCGTCCCTGCCTACACCCAGTGTATTAATGGTACTGTCTAGGGTCTCAACCTAGACATCCTATATGTTGTGCAGGCCTTAGTACTGGAGCACCGCGAACTGGGAGTATCTGTTACCGTTGGTCCAGGCAAATCTAAACCGCATGCCGATACCTTCGCTAGCTGGCGTGGCCCCAACGAAGCTGTTTACTGGGCTGTCGTGTCCTCCGCCTTTCGTATGCTCTTGTCCTAGGCGACATGCTCGGTATATATACTGAACACAACCAAATCTCCCCAGCTATTTCTGACGTAGTATTATTACGCGTTCGTTGTTGGAATATTGTTTACCCAGCATCGCCAGCGCTGCGCCAGCATTTCCAGCTAGCCACGCTGAAGGCGACACGGAATTTACGTCATAATGCATAGATTTACGCGGTTTTGGAAGCCGTCCATTTCTCCTGCCACTACCAGACAAAGCACTGTAATACTGGATAGAACAACACTGCTCACTCGAGGACCATCAAATGTGATCCAAGTGCATCCTGAAAACTTTACGAATGATTTCTCTGTGAAAACACCACCGTCAAAACGCTTCACAAACACGATTCTCTATGATATCGCTAGTGGGGTCTACCATTTGACTTCGTGTCTATTTATCGTCGGGATTGTAGGCTCACAATTATTTGGTGCTGTGTGGGACTCCAGGACAACAGCCCGGTACGTTCTCTTTGGAAGGAGTCCACTTCGCGGGCCTTACCCGATAGTCGGCACCAATGACGTCCCATACACCGATCGTGTGGTCGCCTGTGTTGAGAGTGGTCAGTTCTACGAGCCGAAGCTTGTAAGCTCGCTGCTTGCTAACCCGGGGTGTCCGCAATACTGGAAGATTCTACTGGCACAGCAATTCACGGCTATCGACTTAAGCAACGTCGAGTCGGCTCTGTCACGGATGCATTAGATTCCGTTGCCAAGACCACGATTCAGTCGTCGTGTGCATTAATCGCGCAAACACTCGATAACATCCTTGAAGGATGTTCTGCACTAGGATATACAAACCTCACTACAGGCAGCCTGCGTGTCGTGGACGACTGGAACAGCAAGAAATTATTCATCCTCCCAAATACTCTGCCTGTGCTTATAATGCCGTATTGGGACAACGCAATTAATGCACGGCATGCTGTACCGACTTGGAATGGAGATGCGTGCATTTTTCGCCTAGAAGACGCCTACAGTGGCGATGATAGCGTGTCTGCGATTGCCAGTTTTCGTGGTGTCAACCAAAGCGTGCATCACGACCGAACTCTTGAGTGGCTTGGTCGACCAGGAGGTATTTGGAAAAATGGGTGGTATGTAGACCCCGAAGGCATGCGTTGGTACTCGGACGTGACAAGTTCGATACATGGGGCTCCATACAATATGATGTATCGACTGTTTGACATGCGTTCAGGTGAAGAGATTAATTGCTCGAATCCATCCGACTGAGAGGCCGTCGCTGTCGTTGACTGGTGGGGATCAAATTCAGCACGGGCACTCGTGGGCACAAAATAAACTCGGTGTCTATCGCGAACGCGACGGAGTTTGGGTTCTTTATGTATGAATCCTACGCCGTCTTAACCGTTCGCAGTGTCTTCGACTGGGAGACGTTATTGTCCAATGTATCGGTCGGGCTCGTACTGATGCGCTGGATTTCAGCGATCATAGCGCTGCACACAGGAACTCTGCGAGTAAAAGGACAATGGTTTGGTGGCGGTATTGGCAGTGTGTCAAGTGCAAAAAGTTTTGCTTATTTACCGGTTGCCTCTTTGCCACGACTCAAGATGACACTAGCCGCCTTTTGGACTGTGGGTTGTCAATTTCAAGGCCAACAATTTGCCTTGTCGGAAGCGTGGTTCGCAATTTATCCGGCCATTGTTCATTTCGTACTCATTTACTATAGTCTCCTGAATCTAGCCGCGAAAGCATTACGTCGTCGAGTATCAGACGTACTCTTCACACCAACCGTGCTAGTTTTGTGTGTAATGCACTTCTTCCGCGCGGAGCTTGCTTACTCGGGATGGCTGAAAAGTGTAGACGGCCGCGTATCGACTGTGGTTTTCTCAGATGAAGTTGAAAAGTTACAAATCGCTGATTATTTCACGACAGATATCGCGTGGCGCATGAATGGACGTGTAGCCGAACTGTTTATTGCAAAGCTCTGCATCCTTGGTATCAACTTGCTGCCACTTTTTCTGACTCAATCTTTTCCGATTGAGACTTCTCGAACAGATCAAGGCCTACAGGGAATAGAGAAGGCACTTGCGTTACGGGCACGATATGTTGGTGGTCTTGGACGCTCGCTGACGTATATCGTTACTGTTATTGATCCGAAAGAGCGTCATACAATCTCTGTAAAGCTTGTGGAGACACTTCCTTATCCTGCAAGCCATCAAATCGAAACTATTCGTGCAATTGCAGCATAGGAGAATCCAACAAGGAAGTCACCTTAGTAACTCCATTTGGAACCTTTGTGAAGCGCAAGGAATGCAATCACAAGTGTGCCGATGTACCTCGTGAGATTGTACTGCTGAATAGCTACGAGCTTACTCGGCTTGGGTACCTTGTTTTTGGAGATAAGTATCTCATTACATTCGACGCATGGAATCAGCTGTCATTGATAAGACCACTGCGAAGAGTTTGAAATCGACGAATACTTGTGTGGACGCTCAGCGCAGCAAAAGCCGACGGTGATGCCGAGTTAGCACGTGGGAGAAGGTTGGAGTATATTCAGCCACAAATATGGCGTCTTGATGATTTGCGATTGAAAGCTATAAGTTGGTGGCGAATATCTTCTTGCAGCATTCAATGCTGATTTTCAGGCTCGCAGTGTTGTTCAAATACAATGAACCAGCTTATTTACCCACTGGGCAGTGGTAGAATTCGTTTGGCTATTGGATTTAGCTTTCAATCGAAACACGTGGCCACGTTATAGCGACAAGATGAACACGAAATATACCTATGATTGGATGAGGATATGGAAATGCCATATTCCCGTTAGCATATCTGCGAGCTACTCGTGTTATTGATCGCATCAAGTATTTCCAGCATATCGTCCGTGAACCCCATGAAGTCTTGATTTCATGCCGTTAAAGTTTCGACACAACCAATCCGCCTTCCTTGCGGCAGTGCTCCTTGATAGCACGCGCCAGCTGGGCGTAGAACATGTTGTTTCTCGAAGCCGATGGAAACTTATGACCACCATCATGCTCAAACTCCCATCTCTTGAACCCGTCAGCTTCATCGGCCCAAGACTTTGCCAACCGATGCGACTCGTGAAAAAGCGGATCGGTCTTGCCGATAATATGAATCGAAGGGAGCGGCACAGGCTTTCGATGGCCATGTTCATCCACGAACACCGATTTCACATTAATGGCACTCACATCCACTCCACCGACACAAATGGCAAGCTTCCACCAGCGAACGTTCCCGTGGCGCAAGTACCACATGGTCATGATCGACAGCAATGCTGCACCCTGCGAAAATCCGATGACAACATCGAACGGACCGTGACGACGAATTTCGTGGTCGAGTCTCGCCATCGACTGCTCCACCCCTTGTACGACAAACTCCACGCGTGGTCCTCACCTTTGTCAGCACCGCTTTGCATTCGTGCCTTGGCCGATGATTCAGCGTCGTTGTACAGCAACGCACTGCCATCCGCCAACTGGTTCTCGAACCACTCGTAGAACGGAGCACTACCCGCGTACGCACTCTCGATCATAGGGTCACTTGGTCCATTGGCTTCAAAGGTTCCGTTCAGAATCACCAACTCGGCTGAATCCCCCAACGCCTCTCGAATGCCTCGTGTCTGGTCGATCATCACCTGCTTGTTGGTACGAAATCCATGAAGACACAAGATGCGAATTTTCTCGGTCAATTGCAATGGTCGTGGAGAAATTGCAACGGGAACTGGCAGGTTATCACCTTCGACTGTCGATGTCATGGCGGACTCGAGGAAAACTGTCGACTGAGCATTTCGAGTGGCTACTTCAAGCGTGCGTCGCAGAGTCGACATCGTACATCTACAAATTGATTGCGCATTTTGAGCAGCCATGTTGGACATGAGGGTTTACGAACGAAATACACTGTCTTCGTGTCATGTCAAGATAAAAGGCGACGTCCTTCCTGCAAACTCTCACTGCAGGTCCTGCGTTATTCACCGCACATGTATTGAAGCTATCCATAGTACTTACCGATTTTCTATCACTGCATGCTTCTTCTCTTTTAAAGTCTTGCCATCGAGCTCTTCCTAGTGTCTTCAAAGAACTGCCAGATCGTCCAAGCCAGGTCCGCATAGAACTCTTGGTGTCGCGCTGGGGTCGGGAACTTGTGCCCCCATCATGTTCCAGCAGCAGCCTCTTCAAGGGACTGCCCTTGGCATGCTCAACGTACATGTCCTTCAACATCAACGACTTCTTGTACAGCGAGTCCTTCTTCCCAGCAACATGGATGGATGGGAACGGCACGAGAATCGGCTGGCCGTCGTGGGTCTCGAACAGCTCCCGGACGTTGATCCCTCCGGGTTCACGCCACAAACACACAACAAAAGTTTCCACCAGCGTTTGTTGGCCTTCCGAAGGTACCACATGGACAGCACCGTTAACATGATGGAACCTTGAGAGAACCCGACGGCCAGGTCGAACTCCCCCAGTTCCTGTAGCTTCTCGTCCATGTACTCGAAAGCCTGGTCGATGTCTGTGAATTCTAAACCCCACCGCTTGGTGGTTCCATGAGGAAGCTTCTCCTCTCCTTCGATCACGTCTCGCTCCTCCTTCTCCAGATATCTGGCCTCCCACCACTCGTAGAACGGCGCAGAGTCCCCGAATAGTTTTTCGATGACTTCGTCCGTGGGACCGCGAGCTTCGAACGGGGCGTTGAGGAAAATAAACTCGGCGTTCGGGCCCAATGCATCCCGAAGGCCTTGGATCTGACTCTGCATCACTTGGATATTGGTTCGGAAGCCATGTAGACACAGCACACGAAGTTTCTTGGACGTCATGGTGGACTTGGCAACTGATGTACTAAGTACTGACTGATGGAATGTTTTACGTATACAGAAAAAACTAGTCGACGATTTGAAAGAGGCGATTGGTCGAGAGGTGGAGAAAGTAAGATGTAATTGGACGGTGCTTTTTACGTAAGCGGTTTGATTACATTCTCAAAACAAGGTGAGACGGACGCGTAAAAGCAGGTTGTAACACGAAGTTGAAGCTGTTGACGCCTCGCTCAGTTCGTTGTGTGGCAGTGGTGCAATATCATGTCCGAGACCTTCTCGTAGAGCTCTGGGTTGTGTTTGGCGGACGGAAATCGATGGCCGCTGTCGTGTTCGAACACGAATTTGCAGAGGTCGGAGCCTGGTGGGTTCTCAGCGTACAGCTCAGCATGCTCGCAGCACGTGCTGTAGTACTGGTCCTTCTTGCCGATGAGGTGGATGGATGGGATCGGGACTGGCTTAAGCGATCCGTCCGGGTTCTCGAAGAGCGGTCGCAAAGTGACGTCGCGCACCCGAGTGCCGGAGCAAATGAGGCAACACTTCCAGTAGCGCTTGTTTCGATGGTGCAGGTACCACATTGACAAGGCAGTGAGCATTTGACCACCTTGCGAAAAACCGATGGCGGCATCGAAGGGTCCGTGCTCTTGCAGCTGCTTATCCACGTGCTCCACGACCCGATCAAAGCCGACGTATTGGTGATACCATCCGTTGTGACTGCCGTCGGGTTGGCGCTCGAGTTTGGTGATGTGCCCCCATTCGTAGAACGGCGCGTCCTTGGTATACAGTCGCTCGATCACCTCGTCTGGAGGCCCGCGTGCTTCGAACGGGGCGGCGGCGAACACGAATTCCGCGTGAGGCTCCATGACGTGTCGCAGTGCCTGCGTTTGATCCTGCATGACCTTCACGTTGGTCCGGTATCCGTGCAGACAGAGGATGCGAAGCTTTTTCGCCGCGGTCGTTGGCCCCATGACAAAGATGACCGAGCTCGTTATCAACACCCGGAGAACCACGAAGTGCGAAGGGGCGGATGCTTCACGACGGATTCACCTTGCGCAAGCAACACTTTCTTCAACGATGGCGTACTACGATGCAAAGTGAGCATCACAACACTACCAACACTTCTAACAAAAGGATCTCTGCCATTGATCGTCGTTATCACAGTTGTTGCACCACCTCACTGGCAGTGCTGTCGGATAATCTGTGCGACGTCTTCATAAAGCTTTTCATGTCGCCCACCTGTTGGGAAACGGTGTCCTGTATCGTGCTCGAACACGAATTTGTCTCGAGCTGCACCCACCGGTTGATCTTCGTACATGTCCACCATCTCATAGCAAGCCTGACGCCACTTGTCCGTTTTGCCAACGATATGAATGGACGGGAACGGCACCAAGTGAGGAGTACCGTCCGGGTTCTCAAACAACGGACGCAGCGCCGCGCCACGCACGCGAGGTCCGCAGACACTCACGCAGCACTTCCACCAGCGCGTGTTTTGCTGTTGCAGGTACCACATGGACAGCGCCGTCATCATCTGAGCGCCCTGCGAAAAGCCCACGACGGCGTCAATTGGCCAGAGCTGCGGGAGCTGCTCGTCCATATAGGCGACGGTCGTGTCCCAATCCACGTAGTCGTGGTACCAGCCCTGGTCCGTGTACACGATTTCTTGCGTGACCGGGTCGTGTTCGTGCGGTCGTTCGCGGTCCACGAAGCTGCCCCACTCGTAGAACGGCTTGTCGCCTTTGTAGAGCTTTTCGATCACGTCGTCGGAAGGTCCGCGGGCTTCGATGGGTCCGTTCAGGAAAACGAACTCAGCGTGGGGCTCCAAAACCTTTCGAAGCCCGCGAGTTTGGTCCTGCATGATTTTGACGTTGGTGCGGTAGCCGTGCATGCAGAGGATGCGAAGTTTCCGGGGATACCCATGGTGGATTGCAGAGGACTTTGTCGATTGGGGCAGTGGTGTGATTGATGTTGAGGAGGAACGATGTCTGACGTTGCGAGGTTGACGTCATCATCTCGAAAGAGATACTGATCACATAAATTGATATTCTATTTATTCATGTTTTTTAATTTAAAATATTTATAAACTCGTTTCTAAATAATTCAATATTTAAATGAAATTAAAAATATTTTGACATTGAATGCCTGAGAAAAGGCCGATGCTCCTGTCCATGCGCCGACTGGACTGTATGTACAGTATTGACCATGCCCATCCAGGTACCTAATGTCCGTGTCTCGAAATAAATTACTTACCGAGTAATTTAAATCCATAGTGAGATCAAGTGATTCGCACCGATCAGTGAGTGTCGATGATCCTATAGTGAGATGCAGTGGTTTGGACCGTGTAGACTTAGAGTGCAATGGTTGACTAGAGACGAGCAGTCCACAAGAAGACAGACATGAGCAGAGAGGCACACCGTAAACGTAAGTGATTTTGTCCATGCATCGAGTTCCATGTATTATCCATAAGCAATCAATGTATTAGCCTTAAATAAAATTGGGTTGCTTAGCTAGAGTTAACGAATGCTACCGTGGAGCACGAACTGGAGGATGCGATAGTGTCCAGCACGATACTCTTGTCCACCATTCGCCAGAATCTTAGCATCAAGAAGAGCCCACAGTTGGGCCGTCCGTCTGGATCGGCGCGTTAACAGCGACCACGTGGTAGTCGTCGCTTAGGGCTTCCGCGAGATCCCAGGCCAGCCTATCCAGCACGGTCTTGTACGTCGTTTGATTCAGGGAGTCGTAGTGTGTGACTTGTGCTTGCTTGACGTTGACGGCGATTCTACACCAGTGCGTGTTGCCGAAGTTCACTGGGACCATCAGGACGTCCGCGTCACCCACAAGCTCTTGTCGACACACTAGCTGTCCGGATTTTGACCAGGTTTTGCAAGGTTTTGTCCAGGTATCTCCGTTTTTTCGTCATCATCTTGGGTGGGCTGGCTCTGAGAGAAGACCGCGATTGCGGAAGACCGCGATTGCTGTCTCTCCCGTGTTCTTCACTGGAAGGACGGAGATGCACTTTTCCAGCGGTTACGGAGGAGCCACTCGCCCTCCTCGTTCACGACTTGGACCACGAACCGAAAGGGCATCCAGTTCCGCGAACGAACTGCTTGGACCGCACGCCTTTGCTCCGGTCCTTTGACCGCCACCCGTGCGTGCAAATACATGTGCGCTGGTACATGCTCCACTCTGGGGGCACGTACGGCACGTCAAGTCCTTCTCGCGCGGCCACAGTCTTGGCCAGCCGCTTGTTCCGCAAGTCGCAGCTGAAAGTATCGATGCTCGGATGATCTGGCGCGTAGCCGACGCGCACTCCTTCAAATACACGCATCCTAACTCGAATGCACGGCGTCAGGGGCATCGGCAGGCACCGGGTCATCCACAACGTGGACACAACACGGACGCTCGTTAGTGTCCATGTCCGGAGAGTCCGAGTCCGAGGAAACATCTGCGGAGTTTGAGGGAGCTCCAGAGTCCAGGTACGAGGACTCTCCCGATGAGCCAGCCTGTGCACGACACGTATGCGCGCACAGTTAGTAACCTTGAAAACACTAGCAACGATACACTTGCAGGGCTCTCAACCACGCACCTCTGACTCAGCTGTAGCGGGTGCTGTGGGCGGCGTGGGCGGAAAACGCGGCACTGGCGGCGCGAGCGGAACTGGCGGTAGGCACGGGCGGTGCTGCCGGGTGGGGGCTCCAGACTTGCTACCCGGCATTATCTGAGTGGGAGGGGGACGCGGGAGCGAGTGGCGACAGGGGCCGAGATGATCGGCACCGGCGGCGAGAGTGAGCCGCAGTTTCATGCTCTGGACTTTTGGAATTTGAAAGACAAATTGAGTGGCTGCGCTGATCCTCAATACTACCAATACAACGCTTAAGTAACTGTGAAACATGGACATTACATATACAATAATGGATGCAACACGGACGGTAATTTATTAATTACAGGTCGGTTAGTTTTACAACCTGGACAAAACCTGGATGAACGCCTGGACAATACATATGCTCGACGCATGGACGATAGCATTTTGCGCTGAGAAAACCGCACAAAATACTGGTTTTCGTAACTTGACCAAACTTATAACCTGTTGGAACTGCCTTCGAGATGAAGGCACTTGTGCCACAGAGGGAGGATTTGAAGGTGATTAATTATAAAGTTACGAATGAGGTCTGGTGCAATCAACTCACGCTGGCTACATCCAAGCTGGTTGTTCCAACACTTCCCCGCCAGCGCTGAAATGGAGCTCGAGCTGGTCACTGTGCACTATCTTGGATATGTCTTGATACTTCCCCGTCGGCGCTGGATGGGAGCTTTACAACCCAAAGAGCTGTCCGAAGTTCACGAAAACGAATGGTGCCCAGGGACTTGGTGAGACCGTCAGCTAGCATCTGAGTTGTCGGACAGTACTGGAGTCGCAGCAGACCGGACGTGACTGCATCACGGATGGATAAGAACTTGCAGTCCACGGGTTTCTGCGCTTCGGAGTTTCGACCATTGGTTAGTCGCTGAATCGTGGACTTATTGTCGATGTTGGCTGGAATAGGTTGTCAAAAGTCTTCTTAACCCCAAAGACCAAGGTTGTATAAAACAACATGAATTCATGTTGTAGTACAACATGTTTGAATAGGGATTGGCTCTAAATACGGCCAAAATATAGTGAAACCAAGTATAAGCAAATCCTTCATAAAAAGCTCGTTGCACAGGTGTAGGTTTGGAACGGCAATAAAAGGACCGTACAAATCAGTGCCACGTACTGTTGTTAAATGCATGCATGACGTGCAGGGTCTTCTAAAAGAACAGGTGACGCATGTACCGTACGGTATTTTATGACCTTTGAGTAGTCGAATGCAATATTTCACTCCATTAAAATTCAAATTGGCGCGCAAGCGTCAGTCTTCCCGCCACTTCTCCTACCGTGTTCCTGTGCGTGGACTTCGCTGCCAGCGTAAGGTAGCTGCTAGCTGCTATCGCATCACATCGTCCTAACGCACGCTTTGGTGCCTCTCTATCACGTGCTAGCAACATGACCAAGCGCAAGAGAACCGCATCGATTTGGAAGGAGTACAAAATTGTCAAGGAAACGGAGGACGAACAGTACCCCCAACGTGAATTGCAGGCACTCCAACGAACCCCTCTACAACGTCCAACCATCACGAGCGCTGATGAAGCACATCGCAGACATTTGCAAGACCGTTCCTCGCAGTATCCAGCTGGAATACAAGGCAAAGGTAGACCAAGTCAAGCGCTTTAAAGCCCGTGCGTTTGCTCAGCCACAAACAAACAATCAGGTTGTTTTGAGTGCTGGTTCACCTCGGGGAGTTAGCGAGATTGATGCAGCGGAGGTGGATCGTTTCAAGATGCAGATCGCAACTACTTATTATCGGGTTGGATGGCCATTTCACACTATCGACATCCCTGAAGTGCGTCAGCTCTGCCCGATGATATACATACCGCACCGACAAGATCTGGCCGGGCCGCTTCTAGACAGAGCATTCAAGATTGAAAGGGAGGAAATGGCGTACAAATTACTTGGCCACCAGTTTGTGGGGGTTGTGTCGGACGGGTGGTCAAATCCTCGGCGGGACTAATGGAGCAGAACTACCCCTGGAACAGCAACATGGAATGGGGGACACGCGAGGTGACTCAGCATTGGGGTGACATGTACCCATTTGAAGTCGTGGAGGAGTGGGCGGTGATCTAACGGTTGGTCTCCGACGCGAATGACTGACGGTAGCCGGCTAGCTGCATTCCTGGTGGGGATAGTTAAGTCTCAGTGCATATTTCATCAGCCGACGTGGTGCCGTAATTTATTAAGTAAGCTATTTACCTCTTGATGCACGTGCATGCATTCGGCTGCACGCGTGCATGCACGACTATTTTTCATGCATTTCGTGCATGCACGTAACATCAGTAGTGCCACATGTGGATGGCTGGCGGGCGGAGCCTCTCATTCCAGAATTTCCCGCCCGACCGCTCAAGCGCCATGGTCGGCAAGCGCGAGTGGCGCTCGCAGCACGCGGCGTTCGTCGAAAGCCTGGAGGGGTGGAGCCAGCAGATCGGCTCCGGTTGATGGCCGACCACAGGGCCTACTTGGCTGGGGAGAGGAGCAGCGATGCTGACGTGTCGACTGCTGCTTCTCTCCCTCCAGCTTCTGCAGATTTCGCTGCGCCCACGCCCGCGACCATAACCACGGCAGCTGGGCCCGCGACCACGACAACGGCGGCTGCGCCCGCGACCACGACCACGTCGGCGCCCACACCCGCGACCACGGCAGCTGCTCCTCCGCCCGCGACCACGACCACGTCGGTGCCCACGACCACGCCAACGGCAGCTGCGCCCACGTCGGCAGGACCCGCAGCGCCCCCGCGTCCGCTCGCACTACTCGGCCGCTGCTACCACCCATGGGGAAGGTAGCCGCGTACCGTCGCGCGAAGATGCAGGCCAAGCGTGCGGCGGTACAAAGGAAGAGCAGTTCATCGGACGACGAGTGGGAGCCGGACCAAGACTCAGATAGGGACTCGGACGGGGAGCTGGAGCCGACTCCCAAGTCCGCCGCGATGTCCAAGTTCAAGGCGAAGGCGACGACGAAGGGCAAGGCGACGACGATGGGCAAGGCGACGACGAAGGGCAAGGCGATGACGAAGGGCAAGGCGACGACGGAGGGCAAGGCCAAGTCGAAGGGCAAGACGAAGACGAAGGCCAAGTTGACGACGCAGGACAAGGCGACGGCGGGGTCCAAGTCGGCGGCCAAAAGAAACCTCGCAAGAAGACGCCGAAGCAGCAGGCCAAGGCGGACGTCGTGGCCAAGCGCACAGCTGCCGCACATGCACTACAAGGCCAAGCGAGAGCTGCTCAAGAGGTTGGCACGCAGGCAAAGCAGTCGGCGCGTCGGCGCTTGGACACGGAGAAGAAGAGCAAGAAGAGCAAGAAGAGGGCGGCAGAGGCGGCTGCGAAGTCGCCGATCACCAAGAAGCGCCGCACGAGCCCGCACGACGGAATCCAGGACGATGACGATTGTTCAATGTAAGTCTGAGATGTTGTACCCTCCATCATGTTGTGAATTAGTTGTCTACAACATGATCTGACTCTATTGTGTTTTGGTTGCACTGTTCACAGCGGTGACTCGAGGTATGTACTAGACGTATTGTGGCTGTATTCGACAACCTGTTCTAACTGAGTGATGTTTTTTGCGTCAGTGTTCATTCGTTTACCCCAGTTGCTGAAGACGCCGGATCTGTGGATTCGAGGTATTGTACAACATGAACTGTTGTTGTATTCGACTACATGTTCTAACTGTTGGATGTTGTTCTGTTTCAGTTCTCCTTCGGTCACACCAGGTCCGACAGGCGACGGTGCTTTGGACTCGGATTGCGAGGAGAGCGCCGAGGAGCTGACCCTCCCGACGAGGAAGGCGTGGTGGCTTCCGGCGAACTACCAGGTGACTCGTACGACCGTGCGAATGCCGATGAGGCGGCTGCTGACACTGAGATGGTGGACGGCGTCGCTCCACCTCTGGTGGAAGACGCGGACGACTCGGATCACGACTGGTCAATCCTTGACCGCTGCGAGATGTCAGATTTTGCACGCGACGAAGATGAACTGGCGAAAATGCGCCGGACGGGCTGGGAGATCGGTACGCTGTGGATTTGATTCTTGTATTCATTAGTACTCATTCTAACGCACTGTGTAATATGTACTGCGCAGACCCTGTTCACTTTACTCCAGATCAGCGATATTCACACCTGTACGACGGGCCGTTTGGGCCCTCGGACGAGGTGATGGGTATCGCTGATTCTCCGTTGGAGTTGTTCCTGTTTTTATGCCTAGGTCGCTATGGAGGGAGATCGCCACCCAGTCCAACTTTTTGTACCACGACCAGCATTTGGTCGAGAGAGTGAACCGAATGCACGCCAAGCAGAGGGTGGCTGGAGCTCACTCGAAGGACCACTACATGGAGCAGGAGTCACGCAAGGGTGATATCAAGGCTCACGAAGTGGTGATAATGATCGGCCTGCTGGTGGCGAGGATGCTCAACCCACAGCACCGGCACTTTACAGATCACTGGTCGACTACAAGTGTCGGCGCTGTCGCTGCAGGAACCTTTGGACGGTTCCTGAAGCGCAACCGGTTCATGCACGTGGTGTCCAACTTGCACTTCACGGACAATGCCGACGCTCGAGCAGGGACGGATCGAGCGTGGAAGGTGCGCAACGTGGTTGATGCATTGCAAACTAACTTCCTACGTGGCTACAAGACCCCCCAGCTCTCTCACTCGACGAGACCATGATCCCGCTGCACAACAAGCACAATCCAACGAGGCAGTACATTGTCAACAAGCCCCACAAATGGGGCACCAAGTTGTTCATGACGTGCTGCGCCCAGTCCTCCTATTGTCTCCGGTGCTACAAACCCAGCTCACGTGGAGCTGGTTTTTTATTTGCCAAAGGTAACATGTTGTATTAACACACGATGTATATTACAACTTGTCTTTACGTTGTACAGCTTGGAAGTGTACTGTGGAAGAGCGCAGCACGATGAGGAAGTCGGCAACATCCCGGAGGTCTATCGGTCTGCCGACCACAACACGGGCCCGACCGCAGTTCTGCGCAACCTGGAGGCGATCCTCCCGCCGCAGGCCGACGATGTGTACCATGTTGTCGTGACTGACAGGTACTACACGTCGGTCCAGCTGGCCTACCAACTTCTGCAACGAAACGTCTACTTGGTCGGGACAATCCAAAACGACCGCCAGGGCTTTGCGGACGCCCTGGTGGAGAAGAACAGAAACCGGCCGGTGAGTATTCCCCACGGCACCACGCGACTGGCGGTGGCAAAGAATTGCCCGCTGATGACCGCAGTGGTCTGGTGGGACCGGCGCCCTGTTACGCTGCTATCTACAGGAGGGAGTCGAGCTATGGAGACGTGCCGTAAGTTTCATTTTATTGTGGGCTGTGTAGACTAATTGGTATGACTACCGTGCATTTGTTTGTTGACTTGTAGAGCGTTGGCAGCCTGGTGGCGTACGAGCTGAAGTACCCTGCCCATCCGTGATGGGAGATTATCATCGATGGATGGGTGGGGTTGACGTTCACGACCAGCTGAGGCTCCAGAGATACTCGCTGCAGCAGCAGACCAAGTGGAAGAAGTACTACAAGTCTGTCTTCCTCGGCCTCGTCGGCGTCGCAATAGTGAACGCGTACATCGTGTTCCGGGAAGTCCAGAACCAGCGATCGGCTAAGGGCGATACTCACGCCGAGTTCCTGATGCAACTGCAAGCGCAGATGCTGGAGCTGACGGAGCTGGACTTCGAACAGGTATGGTGTCTGGGTGGATAACATGTTCTGACCTTGTATGATACAACATCTTCTGATACAACATGTTGACTTGTATGTTTTTAGCATCAAGCGGTACCGGAGGGATCAGTTGCTCTCGATGCCGCACTTCCAACAGAGCACGTTCCTCGCGAGTCTCCAGACTTCCAGCTTGTCAACGGGCAGAGGAAGAGCCGCCAACGACAGTGCAAGGTGTGCTCGAACCGTAAGCGGCACGTGGGTGAGCGCAGAGCCACCAAGTACTACTGCCCGGGTTGCAGTCCGTCCGACAAAGCACGGTAAGACTGTACTGCTTGAGGCTCTGATCTCTAACTACACTAATGCTCTTGATAGCACGTACCTGTGCAACAAGGTTTGGCCCCACACCAAGAACAACACGCTCACCTGCCACCAGATTTGGCACCACCAGTGGAAGAACGGGGCAGAGCGGCCTCGTCCGCGCTGCGGACGAGACATCCAGCACCGCGAGGCGGTTGGAAGCGCCGGCAAGCGGAAGCGGCGCCGACAGAGCCAAGCGAGCAGCAGCGTTGGTCGTCGTGGCGACTCTGAGTCGGAGAGCGATGCTGAGTCGGCGGACGAGGACGAGGAAGAGGACGGCACGGAAGCGACCCCAAGCAACAAGGACAAGGAGACGGATGGCGGCTAGGGGTCCGGCGTGCAGTATTGCGTAGTGTAGGCGCTGTGTTAGTTGCAAGAGCTAGCAAGACCTTTGCGTTTCAATTGAATCCTCCGCAATGTGCCTGGTCTCTTGATAAAAAGTGAATTTTCAAAATCGTACTTACAGCTGAAACTGTCTGTCTATGGCTCTATCGTTGTAGGATCCTCCGTTATGACGTTGTAGGTGGCAGCATGAGCTGAAAGCCGACCAAGATGCAGTTTCAGTTTTTCAGAAAAGGTACTCGTACTTATACGGGACTATACAAATACTAGGTGTAGCCTAGCTTTAACATGTTGTATTCTACAACATGAATCAAATTTTGTTAGGACGAATTTCGATTTGGTCTTTGGGGGTTAAGTAGCCGTTAAAGAAGCATAAGTGTCCATTGGGCTTCCTCGACACCGTCATCTGCTGCAATGTATTCGGCGATGGTGGATGACTTGGACACAATCCATTTACGCTTTGTTTGCCAGGAAACCGAGCACCCAAAACCTGGACAAGCACGCCCGACATAGATCGGCGATCTTCTTCATTTTTCGCCCAGTCTGCGTCTGTATAAAGCTGAACCGGGGAAGCGCTTGGGTCTTGACGATAGAGAAGACACATGTCTTAGGTAGCCTCCACATAACGAAGGATGTTTTTGACTGCTATCCAGTGAGACTTAGACGGATTGTGTAACGAGGCCAAAGCTTGCCGTTACGTAAGCTGTCGCTGGGTGTTGAGGAAGCACAGTCTTGGGCTTGAGACCAATACTCGTTGGGTTTAGAAGCAAAATTAACTCTGAGTTATATTTAAGTTCGGTTAGCTGCCAGCCACCAGTTGGGGTGCTGCACGCTAATTGGCTAATATGTACCTAAAATGGGCGATTATTGTCCAATGACATAGCGCCACGTCACAGCCAATCGGACTGTGACGTGTAACTAGTTTTGTAACGGGGAACGCCCCGTTACAGATTGGATGCATGAGCTGCTACTTGATTCACCGCATACGAAATGTCAGGACGAGAGCCTTGCGCGAGGTACATCAAAGCCCCGACAGCTTGGCGATATGGTATATCGCCAGCTTCGTCCTCGTCCGCGGCTCGCCTGTATAGGATAATACCTTTATCCATCGGTTTTTTCTGGGACGACAGTTTTCCATTCCAAACCGTCGAGTCACTTCAGCTGCGAACTGCTGCTGGTCCAGCGTGGTGGTTCCGATATTAGTTGTAATCCGAATACCCAAGAATCATTTCGCTTCACTGAGATCCTTCACACCGTACTTGACTTGAAGTGCACTCATCAGGCGAGTGACTTCTTGCTCGTCTCGATAGCCGATTAGTATATAATCTACATAAATCAAACGATCAAACCATATTTGGGATGAGTGTAAACACAAGGATCTTCGCGCGTAGGAACGAGACCAAGTTCGCGTAAGAAGCGATCAAGTTCTGCGTTCTACTCACGGCCTGCTTGCTTTAGACCATACAATGCCTTTTTGGGTCGCCAAACTTTGGTTCGACTGCCCTCCTCGAATCCCTGTGGCTGCCTCACATATATGATTTCGGCCAGCCTCGCCTTCACATACGCCGTTGGGAGATCGCCCTGGCGTACTCGCATGCCCATTTGGGTCACTCGCGCAAAGAAAACTCGGATCGAGTGCAAGCGGGCCACGGGTGCGTAGGTCTCGAAATAATCTGTTAGATACTCTTGTCCGTGCTTTGAGGCTGTCAACTTCCCTGTCTTTGTTCAACTTCACCCGAAACATGATGGTGGATCCGATCACAGTTGCTCCGGGGGGGATCAACGAGTTCGAACGTGTCATTCGCCTGAAGAGCCTCGATGTCTTCTCGAATAGCTTTTCACCAAAAACCCACTCTTTGGACGCCAGAGCCGCTCGACGATTAATGGGCTCTTGAATAACCTCATGTAGCGCCGCGTGAGCTGCGCTAAGGGCGGAACTGATTGTCCGACTTGATATTCGGTCTGACTGTCGCCGACGTGTGAACGCGTCAGTTCCATTGAACTCAGCAACAAGTCTCGAAGACAATGGAGGTCCAATGTCCTGCGTCTGAGCACTTTCATTTCCATGCGCATGAGCGTCGTCACTCGTTTCATCAATCGGTTCAATTTCACCTTCATCTAGACCTCCTGTTTGCTCCGAAGAACATACAGCCATCGCCATGACGTGTTGTCATCAATAATGCCCAAGAAGTACCTGATAGTCCCAATGCTACCGAACACCCCCATTGTCTTCGTTGGGCCATTGGTGTCCATGTATATTGTGCTATTGGGTCTGGCATCTCTAGATCCCTGTGCATTGCGATAGGACATTCTCCTCTTCTTCATCTCAGCACATGTGGTGCAGAAGAATGATGCTTGCCGTAGTGCTTTGGCTAGCAGCGAAACCCCTGTCCATACCACGCAAACAACTTTGGGTAAGGGTAAGTCTCTGACATTCGTCTGCGCTTGGGTTTCTCTTGTTCTTGGCTTCGTTCTGGCTGATAATTCTTGTCATCGTGTTGTGCTGTGACCCGGTCACCGTAGCTTCTAGAATATCCATGCTCTCAGCTTGGTGATTGATGTGCTGAATTAACTGCTTGATGACACTTCATTGTTGACTGATGATCTTACTCTCGTCACTTGGTCATATGTGTGATGAGGTGGCTAGTTCGTGGCTTGAGTGCCCATTTGTATGTCCACAGACAGCAAGGTAAAACGACCAAGTAAGAAGCTTCGTCACTGACACTCTAGCTTTGACGACAGCGGCCTCCAAGCGCTCGATTGATAGACTATCCACTTGAACCGCCTTCATCGTTAGGTAGTGCAGGATGAGGTGAGCCGTGACGACGTCGACGACATGTAGACCAAACTTGTACTTGGTACCTCCCATCTTGTAACATGTCGTCAACAGGAAGCACTGGGTGTTGATGATCTTCTGCTGCGTCTTCGCCTGGAACGGCTTCGAGTCCAATGCCTTCACCTCGGCCTTCGTACTGTATCCGCTGAGTGCCTTGCTTACCATGTGGTCTTCACGACTTGTGTTGAAGATCTGGAGGACCCATTTGTTTGTCGTGCACATGTTCTAGGCATCGCGGGCGAAGATCTAGCGGTGTGCGAGTCCATCGGAACCATTCACGTACTGCGCGCCACCGCTCCGAAATGAGTGCGACGTTAGCGCGGCCACTACTCCAGCGACACGGGCTACACATTTATGCAGGCAGTTCGCGTGGGAGTAGATCGTCGGAGTCGTGTCTACCGGCGCAGAAGCAGCGGCGCTACAGACATCAGGTCGGTCAAGCGCGGCTAATTTTTCGGGGTGGTTTAGCACTTCGAACAGAGGAATCCGTGGTGACACTCCGATTGAGTTCTGCTTTGGTCGGCTTAAGAGGTGCATTCTGAAACACGCAAATTTCTATCCCCCTATCCCTCAATCAAGTTCTGGATGTTGCTATGCGTGTGTGCTGCAATCCGCCCAACCCAACACCGACCAATACCAGGGCATGCTGAATCTGTACGCTAATTATGGCTACACAGTTCGCTCGCTGCGTAGTAATAAATTCTCTGTGCATACGTATGTTAGGGAGGATGAAGAAGATGAAGTTTAATGTATACCGCTTGTTTTCTGTGTTGTCATTTTTACAATTGACTTGGTTCGATTCGTTAGGTGATTACGCAGTCAGTACATCTTCACCATGTGGAACTGCGATACTTGGCATAAAGCAGTGGGACATCGTCCTCGTGAAAATGTAGTGCAGATCGTAGTGAAGAGACACGATCAGGGGCTTTCTCACAGGTCCGAAAGCTACACGTCGATAAGTGCATGAACATCATCTGCAATAGACTTATTGTCCAATTGCTCTTGCTGCTCAAGGTGTTTTGATGATGCATCCAATGCCTAAGCCTGTCCTGTCGTTTTGTCGGTTGGAATTACCAAGTCAGCACCGTCCGTCTGTCTGGCATGACGAACTGCAATGTGATGAGCCTTTATTGGTCCGAACGCCACTCCTTGCTCACTGTTACCTCAGCAAGGGCCCGAGCCATTCTGGATGCAGTGATTTTACGCAGGGTTGGCTCTGGGCTTTCTCGAGTCTCCAAATACCGAAATAATCGAACACAAACACCTCAGCTATGGGCCTGTACATTGGGCTTGATTGTAGTTGTAACTGCGCCATGGTGGACTCACCCACAAGAGACCATCGCGACTGAATCAACCCCATAATTTATCAACGGAGAGTGCGCGATAATCGGCTTGTCGTGCCTATTTCGTAGGTTTGAAAAATACAGACCCTTCTTCGCAACCGTTACACCACGCTACTTCTTGTCCTTGTCGAATGCGTTCATTAGTCCTGTAAAGTCAGCAGGCAGATAGGAGCGAGTGACTGCTGCCCGAGTAGGAAACACTACTAAGAAAGGCTTGAGTTCCCACGGAGAAGAATTGGGATTGAGGGGAAACCTCGCAGGTTCCAATCCCCTCTGTAGTTAGACATACAGTATCCTAACGGTCGTATACAATTTAGTTAACCCTGACTGAGACTGGGCACAGGCACCTTCAACTACAAGGTGATGAATTCTGAGCTGGCGGAGCTCGACACGCCATCTCCACACTCCCACTTCGAGTCAGCCTTGCTCACAGTCCTTGCCTTCTAGCGCACACGCTAGTCACGACCGTCTGCATTGCCATCCTCAATGGCCAGCGGCAACGGCATCACGTTCAAACGCTGTCGGAACTTGCGGAAAAGAGTCGGACCTAGCGCCTTCGTAAATATGTCGGCTAGGTTCTCCGACGACGGGCAGTAGCGCACTTCGAACTCTCCACGCTCATGGAAGTCGCGCACCTTGTGGTACTTTAGGTCCACGCTTTTTGTCTTGTAGTTGCCCTTGATTTCCGTAAGCACGGTGATCGTAGCCTGGTTGTCTTGGTAAAGAACAGTAGGGCGGTGACGCTTGAGCTTTAGCTCCTTGCATAAGTTGTGCGTCCACACGATCAGTGTCGAGCACTCGCTCGCAGCGATGAACTCGGCACAGCACGTGTCGTCGGTGACGATCCGCTGCTTGCGTGACTTGTACGCGTACGTGCAGCCGATATGCTGCAACACGTACCCCGTGATCGAGTGCCGATCGTCTTTTTCGTTACCGAGGTCAGCGTCGGCGTACGTCACAAAGTGCAACTCAGGCGTCTCCTTCTTCTCCCACACGAGACCGTAGTCCGTCGTACCTCGCAAGTACCGCAGTACCCGCTTAGCCATGCTGTAGTTTTCATGCGTGTACTTGTTCAAGTACTTGCCCAACGTCCGCACGGCAAGTCCATGTCCTCAGACAGCTCGTCTCCCATGCCAGTAGTGACCTCGTGTCTCGCCATTCGTTGCAAAGCGGGTGGATTCAGGTGAGCAAGACGCAAGTGCCAACGTCCCAGCGACGAAGCATCACCTGAATCCACCCGCTTTGCAACGAATATCTTATACTTCAACATATTAAAACCTACCTGAGAAATGAATGCGATTCTGCATTGCTTTCCGTTTCTGGGTACGGAGCTTCGAAATCCGATCCGCACTGTCAGCAAGCACCTCAATGTGCTACTTGGTAGGAAAGCCTCGCCGCATCCGTATACCGATAGCCCCACATCGCTGCAAAAGAAGAGCTTGCTAGCGGGTCAGTATTAATTTCACTAATGCACCATCAATGCATAATAAATACTAGCAATTAATCGTCTTGCGCACTCAAAACATCGGCTTGAGCGCACTTACAGCACGAGAAGACTCGCAGGATCCCCGTGTACAGCGCAATGCGTGTGTTCTGCTATAATCAAGCGTAGAACATTGTATTGAAAGTACTCACTGATAAGCACTCGTAACCTCAATAAGAGCCGTGGTAGATACGTCACATGCATATATTAAATACATGTTAACCGTACCGCACGCACACATCAAAATGGGAAGCTGTTAGTCATTGCAACTCGAGGAGCGAGTGTATGCTACTTATCTGGAATTTATGGAGTGCCAGAGCTTGAAGCTAGATGTATGTTCTACAGTCCAGCTTGATCTAAAACTTGTCTCAAACCGTTCCGATTTTAGACACTGTCACCCTTTCTTTAACACACCTTTTGTGACTGCTGCTTGACATTTTTAGTGCCTCAAAAGCATCCGCAAAATCGGCGCAAATCACAATACGTGCAGCCCCAAAGGGATTAATTCATGCATCCGCATTCTGTGGTGTACACTGTTTGGATTCGATGACTGCTGTTTAGGTGAACTCGTAAACACTGAATAATTTCTGTTCTTCAGAGGAGTCTTCGCATCTACATACCATTTGGCCGTTCGCATACTTTTAAGAGGTTCACCTTCGTCAAAAAGATGGACATCGTTTGAGATCATCGATCACCGACCACACCATGGGATGATGAACAGGAATCATCTCACAATTTTCGCATATGCAGGAAGATCCTTGACATGGATGGAAGCGATTGTCCGAAGTTTTTCATCACATTGAAGTATCACTTGGGAAAGCTAGCCGATACAGCATTATGCAGAGTGCTTCGATGCCGGGTTCATAATTCCGTTCGTCTATCACTACAACTTCAGGTATCTCAAACAGCTAGTACAGCTTCCACAAGGCAGGCACACTAAGATAAAAATTCTAGTTCAGCATTTGCATCAGCGTATTCGTCCAAATTGAACTCCACGTCAGCAATGTCAGATTGATCTAAATGCCTCCCAGAGATAATTACAACTTCTTCTTAGTGCACAAATGCGTACTCTTCCAACTGTACCAAGTCAACACGTCACTTCGATTGTTGCCAGCATCATCGTATACCGGAGCAATATTAGCATCCTTAGAAAAGCCGCCACCCTCATGATCAAATGCTGAGAAAATTACATCATTCCTTACATCTAACAATATAGCTCTATATTGGAGGCGCAGACGTCATCCATGACCGAAAGCCCGCGGCTCTCCGATACCGCCATCTTATTACTTTCCGACAGCATGCCTCGCTACATATCGCAACGGTTCCGACACTGCCGACGCGTCCCGACAACTAGGATTTCATTTAAGAAACATAATATTATGTAGGAACTAAGTACGATAGGCGAATGGTAGAATCACGATCACTTGTCGTCCTTTACAAGAGGCCTCTCAGCGCACAGGATGTCACGGGGGACTCCGAGGTAGCGGCGCTGCAGCAAGCGCCCATGAGCCTCCAAGACCGCCGAAAGACTCTCGCGCGCACCTTGCGGCTACCCAAGACCCCCGCTTAACCGATCCGCTCTCGCTGGCTCCCTGACGATGTTGCACCACCCGGCAGGGCGGCTGGCAGGAGGTCACGACGCGGGCGGCGCTGACAGCCGCAACGGTTGATACTCTGATGGCCTCCGACATCGACGCTACTACTGCTAGATCGGCTGCATGGCACTGGAGCAGGATAAGGCGTGAGAGCAAATGCCATGTATGCTAACGTGAAATGGATATATTTATATGTATAATGCGTGTGCTAAGTGTTTCATCTTTGCCCTATTCACGTAAGCGTACAACTACGCTTCCTGTTGTGTTATCAGCTTTCTGATCGTCTTTCTGTACATCGATGGCGTAAAGCGCGCCGATCTCGGAGCGGTGCAATTTTTTGTCAGCATCGGAAAGAATGATACTTACCTTTCCAAGAACGCTTCAGTGACGTCCATCATGAAGTTAAGGATAAATGCTCAAACTTCGTTTTCTTTAGGCTCGTTCAAGTTCCTTTAACAACGAAGGCTTTTGCGCTTTCGATGTCATATTTGTTTTGAGTACTTCATTAAAATATCAACCGACAACTTTCTAAACCGTTTCAATTGTGGTGATCCCTAGCGAGGCAACGTGGACAATGCACCGCCTTAGAATTTCGGTGATGAGCGTTGTGTTTTGAACAAGAGAGTGCTTATTGCGACCGACTCGAGAGTGGTACCGAATTAGAAAATATGAACGTTCATCACCCTAGCCCCTACTGTCCAGTTAGATTTACTATAGATCCTGTATGCAATGCATTTGGAGAATTGCTCGTGAAGAGCGACAAACGCCGACACCAGTATGGAGCGGTTGCATTGTCCTCCGCGGACGAGAAAACGCTTCCTTGCCGAACCAGACAACGACGACAGAGACTCGTATGCGCCAGCTGGGGGTCGAGTCCGTGGTGTATGCAGAGTCCAGTGACGTCAGCTGGTGCGTAGATAGTTCCAGTCAGAGTGAACCTGTCAGTATCACAGGGAGGTTTAATGAATACTGCAGCACCGAGGAAGACTGTCACTAGGAGTTCCAGATCTAGAGCAGACCCAGTTCGAGACGTGGAAGGCATTCCACGAGTACGTGTCATACTATGAGAAGCGAACTTTCCGGATAAGCTTACAGCATGCGCTCTAAGACCGTTATGTGGGTGAAGCATACCTAGCTATCTTTGTAGGCGTTTCGGGGTCGATCCAGCAAAAGGGTTGCCGAGCGGAAGAAGAAGATTCGCAGTGCTCAGAATACAACTTATGTCTTAATCCCAGAGGAGTGGAAGGACTACGCTAAGACGCGAATTTGTACGCATGGTGGGATTTACAAGTACCGTGGTAATGGTAAACGTCCACGGCAAGAAACACAGCCCGACAATTGCAAGGCCCAGGGTAGCACCAATTGCTTAGTGTGAGTCGGTTTGAGTCGGTGCCAGTCGGTCGCAGGTGGTTACAGATGGTTGTGGTCGGTGGTAGCCGGTGCCGGCCTGACCGGCATTGTTGTTTCAGTGTTGTTTTGTACAGAGTAACGTCTGTGATTCTGCCTGGTTAACACGTCGCCCCAGACGTTCGCTGTATGCGACGCAAATGCAAATCTACACCATAACCACCGCGTGGGAGAGCGTATTTACAAACAGTACTCTGTCAACCGACTTTCTGTGGATGCAGCTGCCCTGAATACGGTTGACGTGCTTCGAAAAGCTGAGCCAAGACGAAAAACATTACCAAGTATATCGTCGAGCATATTGATAGTGATCCGTCCTCCAGCAATATAAAAATCACATTCGCTCTCTTAAAACTCGTGAAAAGGGTCCGACTACCTGTGTACAGTGTCTAAAAAGTGGATGATCCAGCTTTGCGATATACATGGCAACATTAGACGTATCTTCGTTGACTCGTCCTGTGCAAATGTTTGAGTTCATTGTTTTGAGCATGCACATCCTCACTCCTGTTTGACATAACTAACGTTTATTTTGTATTTCGTTACAGAGAATTGCCACATTTATCACGCTGCAGACTAAGCGTATGGTCGAGTTGTTCGACGGGTTTCTAGAGGTCTTGCGGATTGATGCTTCCCACGGCACGAACGATTCGAAGTACACAGTTTTTTCATTTATGGCTCGTGTTATCTTCGGAAAGGACCAGTACCGACAACGACACAAAAAGCCGGGGTACACAAAACCCGGGAGTGTACGGGAAACTGATACAAATTTTTGACCAATCAAATTCGAATATTGGTAAAAATGCCAATAAACATAACTAAAATTTGGTTGGTGCCCCCAAAAAAAAAAAGGGGCACTCCTCCTGCATTTCCTGCCTCCTTCCGGCACTTCCAGTCGCGCGCAACGAAGCGCAAACAACGCGGATACACAATCAACGAAAAGTTGGCAGCCCTCGCCCGCATCGAGCAGATCGGGCTCGCAGTGACCATCACCGAGCTGGTTTACCCCCATGACACAGTGGATGGGTGATGGTGGTCCCGGGAGAGGCTGGGCGGGTTCTCCAGAAACAAGCTCTCGAAGACAACAACGGGGCAGGGGCGTAAGGAGAGTTCCTCTTCACCTGTGCCTCGGTGACCTCCATGACGGACACACACAGGGAAGAAGAGGTGAGTTCTTATACATTTATTGAAAAATCAACTTCACAACTAACATAATCTTGTATAGTTCCTCACTACCTCAATAATGATAGGATTCATAGAGGACAACTATTGCTAGTGGCTTGAACAGTACGAACAAGACAAGACATCGCATGAGAGCTGTCGTCGGGCGCTCGAGAGGCCATTCCAGAGGAGAGCAGCACGGTATTATTTTATTTCAGCACATTTCCACGTATTTCTGGCTGATTAAAATTGTATTGATCTCAATGGACTTATTTTAGATATGGGTTCTCACCTCAAAAGCCTAAGAAACGAAGTTGCCAAGCGCTTGGCAACTTCGTTTCTTGGGCTTTTGAGTTAGAGCTTATGTCTACCTATAGCTCCTATTCTCCTGCAGAAATCTACAACATGGATGAAACTGCAATAAATTTCGACATGCCGCCCGCTCGGACGTGGGGCGTTGAAGGACGAAAAGGATCAGCAAAGGTGCGATATTTGACGAAGCACTGTGGCCGAATGACGGCTGTTCTCACAATCAGATGGGACGGTATGTTTTGTTTTGCTTTGTTACAACAACAAAAATATTTTTTATTTGATTTCTGGAACAAAACTTCTAAATATTTTCGTCCTACGCGACAAGTTGGGAGGAAGCATCGACTCTATAGAGCTGCAGACCCTCCGGAAACGGCCTTTTACACAGTGCAAGAGGCAGGTTGATTGAATTCTAATTGGGTGGGATTTTTACGTTAAGCAATTACTAAAATGTGAGCTTGGCAGCCCAGCGCTGCTCCTTGTTGACAACTACGACAGTCATGTGTCAAAATGAGGAGTGCGCGTTGTGGCTAAAGAAGTCTGTGCTACGGTGGGCCTACTGACCCCCAAAGCACGTCTGTGTGCCTGCAGTTCGACGTAGGGGTGATGGGACCACTGAAGTCAGCAATTCGAGGTGCGTATCTACCTAACAGGGGATTTCTGCCACTCAAAAATGTCTTAGAGCTATTAAAAAGCTACGATTAAGGCGTAGGGGGAATTTTCGTCAGATCTGGTAATTCGTAGCTTTGACACAGCAATTCCAAGGATTGAGACAGTTATAGTGTAACTAGACTAATAAAATGCTCGTTTTGTATAATGTGAAGTTTGATTTATCCAATAGAAAGTATTTCGCGTGCCAGCCCGAGATTTTGAGTCAATGATTTTTGCATAGAGAGCCAGATTGAATCGTCCGGCTTTTTTGTCGTTGTCGGTACGTTCAACACGCCGTCCTGTAAAAGGAGTGCGGTGAAACACTTTTGACGGCAGTGGAAGCATTCAAGAAAATCAATCCGTCGTGGTCCAATATATAGTGCGTGGTCATCGACAAAGATTTTACTGAGGTCGTTTTGATGGCGGCTTTACCCCACGTGCGAATTTGGTTGTGCCAATTTACGTTGTTACATATTTGCGGGAGGAGATTGCGCGTGCAGACTATGCGTTTTCGTCGTGGCAGAAGAATGACCTACGCTCCGTGATGAGTCTTTTGGTTTATGCTAGAAGCGAGGGTGAATATGAGAAGCATCGCCGTTATATGATGCATCTGACGTCCGCTGGGTCTGGGGCGTCCTGTGGCCGCGGTCAAAATGAAAAGAAAAGACAAACGAGTCGGGAATCGAATTGGGGCTGAGTCTGGCTCTGTCGGTGCATACAATGAGTCGGGGTTGAGTCGGCCGCAGTCGGTGCAGGCGTTGAGTTAGGTGCAGTTAGCGCATGCATTCATGCATTGAGTCGGGCGCAGTTGGTGCAGGGAATGAGTCAAGAGTTGAGGCGGGCACAGTCGGTGTTTCTTTTTCTTCGCATCCATTTGGGCTCTATTTCACGAAGAACTGGGACAGTTGCAGGGAGTTGTGGTGCTCCTACACAAGATAGAATGCAGTGACATTGAGCAATAATACGAACAGCCGCCTATAAGCATCTTGGAAGCAGATCAAGGAGGTTCTAAACTCATTCATGGGGTTAGATGAGTGCCTGGCATCTATCATGTACTATCAGCCGTGCGCCGAGCAATTGTTCAAAGCCCAAACTACGAAGATTACAGTTGTTCACCAAGAGGGCTACGCTCGTGAGATGCGTGTCGTTGTGAATCTGGTCAACCAGCGGGTTCACTAATTCAAGAGCAGTACACGTACGCTACCGGTCCAGCGTCGTACACCTACTATGAAGCATTCCCTGGCATGATATTTATCAAAATGTTTGCTCGAAGAAATAAGTTTGGATGAGCCCAGCGTGGAGTATACGGTTACCAACTCAAACTGGGAGTTTTCCTGTATGTTTATGAGTTTTCGATTGTTTCCGTGTCGTCACGTGTTCTACATTCGACGACATCTTAAAATGAAGACAGTTATTCCAACCCAACTGCTGCATCCAAGATGGCTCATCGTCTGTATGCATGAACGACGAAGTCGCGTTGAAGCTTCAGTTAATTCGTTTGCTGTCGGCGCAATTTTGCAACAACTTAGAGCCCCGTGGGACTCTAATCGCAAGTTTCGCGAGGCCAGCCACAGTACGACTTCAATCAGTAGCGATATGTTTTGTTGGGAATGAATGAGTACAGGCTTGCCATGAAGGCTTTGACCTGGGTCGCGGAACTGCTCAAGGCAAAGAAGTTTGATTTTATCGAAGACGCAATCTAGCCGTGATGAGCTTTCACACGCATCTGATCCATACAGCACTACAGAACCTGTACTCACGGAATTTGCAACGGATAGCGAGCTTAACATTAACGAGGGATTGGAAACTGTAAGCTCAATTTGTGGCAAACAGCTGGATATTGCGCAAGTCGTGTGGCTTCCAACCAGTCGGTCGAGTCAGGCACCCAGGCGGTCATTTTGGGCACCCAGGCGTTCGTGTTGGGCACCCAGGCGATCGAGTTGGGCACCCAGCTTGTGGAGTCGGGCACCCTGTCTGTGGAGTCGGACACCCAAGTGGTCGAGCCGGGTATTTTGTCTGTTGGGCCAACTACGCACTCCGTGTCGGTTGGGTCTTGCACGCGGTCGAACAGAGACAGAGGTGTGCTGCTTGCGTTTGAAGCGCAAGATATTGCGAACAAGAATTTGAGATAGCAAGCCGTATTCGATTGCGCTGACACCCGAAGCAAAAAGCCGAAGGCAAAGAAGGCTAAAGGAAATCTATCGATACAAATGGCGAAATATGATTTAAGCTTACACGACAATCAGATAAGTCTAGCTTTCTATCCCAACTTCTCTCGGGTGAGGGAACATACAATGAGTGTTGCGCAGCTCAAGCTGTTCACCTTGGAATCAAAGATGAAACCACCGATTGCACATGTTATTGCAAAATTGCCCGGATCGAAACAGCTTTTGGAGCCCAGAGAGTTTTCAAGTATTTTTTTATCTTGTGAACTACTCAGGAGATCTGATAAGAAGCTGAGTGAACACCAGAGCAAAACTACTGGATTGGCAGAGCCAGAGAGTGCAGTTGTATTTCCCGGCTTGGGAAAAATGTCTACGACGACCCTAAGCATAATGAAGAAATGGCGCCGAGCAGTGGCTGTCTTGAACGTTGTAGACAACGCACAAGTGCGGTATGGAGCCTTAGATATGTCTCTCAAAATACCACCTGCGCATCAAGTCAGAGAAGACACAGAGCTGCTAGGCAAGATTGCGGCATTATCTATTTTCTCAAATGAGGTAAGAACTTTACAACCTGGATGCATATACTGTTGTATTATAAGCTCTGGCTTGTGAATGTACAGATGAACCCCTTAGATTATGCAGCGAGATCCAGCCTCAGTAATCTATCACTAATGGAGGTAATTTCAAAGTTGTTCGGAGATAATCCCGAAGTGGTGATAATTCATCCGAACGGCGTAATGATCGATGAAACCATCTCAGTGTCGGACGATGTGGTAAAACATGAATTAAGTGGTCTCTCAAATAAGCGTGTGTTGGTCAATTGTAATGACAATCATTGTGTGCGGTTATGATGGATTTGAAAACGGGAGAGATCAAGCACTATGACCCCAGGAAGTCCAGCTACACCCTAGACGTTCGAGCACTCGCCCAGCGACTAGTGTCGTGTCTGCCACGCATTATGGGATACTATATAGTGATGCCATATATAACTAATATGGGGATACAAGTTGACAGCTACAACTGTGGAACCTACGCGCTCTACTAGCTTACGAGGTGTTCTGTGGTGGCGATAATACTGAACGAATTTGGAGGAAGGGGCTGCAATACCTCAGGTACCGCTACCTGCGGATGTCCCTGTGAGGTTATATACGCTATTGCAACTTGGGGTCACAGCCTATTGTGATAGTGTTGACAAGATCCAAGCTGTGTGAAATAGAGGCGTTTCGTAAGTAGCGGTAACACTTTTCTATTAAATGTACCAGCAGGTACAGTTTTCTTTTGAACACATATTCCGCTCCGCCGTCATTAATTATCTTTCTGTGTTCTCTCCACTTTACGCCGTGGCGGCACGTTAAAACGATTATGTCAACTTCAAGAAATTCTCGAAACGGAGGTGTGTAGTAGCAGACACTTTAATTATCCGAATTATACACGCTGAGCACACTTATTAAACGATGAATAAAACTGGCTATCTTTTAGTCGGGCACAATCGGTGCTCTGTCTGTCGTAAATGAATCGTCTCGTGAACCGCTGGTCAGTCGCGATAACGCGTGCCGTTGTACAATGGCAATTGGCGAATGGTAACCCATGCATACCGGGAGGATGGCACGGTCAAAATTCTCGTAGGGAAATGTATCCAGAATTCCACTGCGATTTGATATGCGTCGTTCATTTTCCGGTCTGCTTCCCGGTATGCCACATAAATATGTGCAAAAACGTTTGCATTTAAGATAAATTTTCTGCCGTACGATGGAATGTGTTCCCTAATAAAATACGTAATTACCACGTCATTGAGCCACCCTCGCCCTCCAACGTATTCAAACCGTTGTCATCAACCAGCTACTTTCGCCAAGTGAGAAATTTGGGGGTTTTGTTTCGCACATGATTTTCAGCGAGTGTGCGTTGTCCGCCGCATATTCCCTTACCAGAATCGTGGCTAGGCACCTGGCCACCGTCGTCTACAAGCGAAATTACCTTTGGCGCTTTATCGTCAGCCACCTTAGGCTTTTCTGGTATAGCTGTCCCGTTCGCCTGGGTGTTGTCGGGTATAGTCGTCACCTTGACCGTAGTTAGCTTGTTTTTTTATGCACCGGCTCAGCATTAGCTGGTTCAGTAGCACCGTGGTTTGTCCAGTTCCTCGAGATGAAGTTGTCAATGTTAGGGGGCGATTGAGAAACCGAGTTACCCACAACTTTTGAGCAGATTCATCAGCGTCGCAAAAGCCTGGGATGTTGTAGGTTTCACTGGCCGAGATGACATCTCTCCGCGACATATATTCTCCAGCGCTGACACGCTCTGTGATAGGTGCAACAATAGGGGGCTCATACGGCAGTGTCGGTGGATCCTTGTCGGGTCTAGATGCACGATTAGCCGACGGGTCATCTCGTGAAGAGAAAATGTAATCTCTGGTTTTCATCAATCCTGCAAAATTGCCCGCCGCATCTTGAAACGGCATGATCCTTCCGAAGCACCCCAGCCATCTTCCTCACATTTAAGAAGCACCTCGATTTTCTCTGCAATTGGCCATTTTTTCGTTCTCTTCTTGTTCGTCGTCTTTTGTGAAAGGTAGAATTGAGAGACGAGGATACGAAAGGAGGCTTGCCGAGTAGATATAAACAAATATTGTGATTGAGGGGTTTAGTTGTCGGCACCGGAGCTGGTCTCAGGTACCATTCATTCTATCCCCTTTAAATACATCTGATTAGTTAAAAGAGGTTTGTGTAAAGTCACAGATGAACTGGTGTCTTGTCATATGATACGTTATGTGTGGTTACTCAGAAATGTGTGGGGAGGGCCGTTTGCTACTCTAACAGGCTCTCGCAATCGCCGTCGCCCGTGTCACCGCGCAGTCTCAGGAAACTCACGACCCATTGAATGACACTGACGTGAAGACGGAGTCCGGACTGACGTATTTGCGGTGGCCGTTAGCGGGCGAACCGCGCCACCACCCTAACGAGGCACTTGAGCGGCTTTGGAAGCCTCCTTCTTGAGTTGTTAGTATTGCGGTGTGTACAGTACTGATTCAGACTTCACGTGCCGAGATCTGTGGTGAGCTACCTGGTTCGAGTTATGGCTTTATCTCAATAGGGCCCCCAAAAATGGTCTTGGAAGGATTCGCTATTCTCACCGACTGGGTTGTTGACTAACAGATCAATTCGTTGATTAAATGATTTTACTTAATGGCATTCACTAATATTTTATTATGTATTATGTGTGCAGATGCCTCGCCAGACTAGCGTGTGAGTCAAGTACCAGACCCAAGATCATTTCGACGACAAATATTCCTTATGCGGATTATATTCTGTAAATAATGCCCTTCCGTATAACGACTACCTTACTCCGACTAACCTGGAGACAGTTTGGACCCGTTTGGCCACGGTTGAACCCGGTGTCGCATGCTCGATATGGAGCCTATACAATTTAAGCCTTGCATCAAGCTCTGCAGAAAACGGGTTAGCAACTTCGCTATCTTAACTGCCATTTTCCCGGCTTCAACTGCAAGGAATTGCGGGCACAGGTAACTACGGAGTGCGAGCATGCTTCATTTTTCGTCATCGGCCGCCGTCCAATCCAACAAGAATGCACTTCGTACTATATAGCCCGTGCCATGGTCTGTAACAAGTTAGTCTTTATCGACTCTGATGAGTATCATATCCTTTAAAACCGGAAGGCTCGAAGGATGCTTTGAGCATGTGGACGGTGATTACTACATTGAGGACATTGTATCCAACTCGGTGACGGCTCCGAAGTTGTAGCAATGCAATTTGGGTGGTAACCTTTAATTGGCACAATATTTTTATGTGCAATTTCAGAATCCTTTGCATTTTATAGACTATTATTATTAGTCAAATGTTGTCCATTATTCATTATATATTGTATACTATGGATTGTAATTAATAATATTAATCTCGTTCGGCATTGTGAAGTTGGTGCTCTCTTGGTACTTGCAGCTGAGTTGTGCATATCGATTTTCGTAATCTCACTAAGGTGAGATTTGGTAACGAGTTTTTGAATATATCTGCCACCATTTCTTTGGTATTGCAGTACTCTACGGCGAACTCTTTCCATTCTACATTTTCTTGTACAAAACAATATCGGATATGAATATGTTTGCTTCTACCATGGAGTTCGGGTTGTATGAGAGTTTGATACAACTTTGGCTGTCCCCAAAAAGGGTAATTGCATATGGGCTTTCGTGTTTTAACTCTAGGAGTAGTAGGTTTAGGAAGATAACTTCTTGCATCCAGTGACACAAAGCTATGTATTTGGCTTCTGTTTGAGATAGCACGACAATGCGATGCTTCCGAGATTGCCAGGATATTGGGCTTCCACACATATACGTGAAAACCCGCCTACAGAACGCCTTGTATCTGGGCAAGTTGCATAGTCTGTATCTGAAAATGCCGTGAGGTAGTGCTTGGTGTTATACTGCTCAAAGTTTTGAGTTCCACTGGGGTAATGCCGAAATTACCATTTAAGTACTTTAGGTCTCTCTTAACCCTTCTAGCCCCGTATGCTGTATTTTACAGCAGAAGGATTTGTAGAGGTTTTAATATGTCGGCAACTTCGTAATAGCAATTTTCCCCGCATATACTTTTTGTATAGGGCTACATTTGAAACAAGAATGCTGGGTGGAGTCACACGTTCGGGTTAGGGTCGCACCGTCAACACACGAAATAGCGGGATAGAGGTTCCTGTTGTTTGAATTATCCCGCCTCCTACAGCGCAAAGACCCCCTCCGGTTCCTGTACTATGAGCAAGTCATTTGAGGTTGTCTGGAATGAGCTCAGCTAATGTACATTGCTTGGAAGGGCAGGCAGCCCACTGCCATGGCGGCGGCATCCTCTACAAGGGTACAGGATCTACTGCGCAGGAAAAGGAATGTGTTGACGTTTTCATCGGTACGGCGACGTGCGTTTAGCTTGATGGATATATATATATGCACTAATGAATGATGGCGTGTACGTGATATTAGATAGATAAACTACATGAGGAGCGAAGGCTGGCTGGGCGTTGCTGTAGCTGTCACTTCAAGTGTTCCGTCGTGGACCCAGCGCCACATGCACCAGCTCGAAGCCCACAGCGAGCTAGATCTTCGTGTCCACGATGTGCTGACCCACTTGACCATTGAGCGAGATTCGCGCTCGCATTCTTGCACTCGTCAAGAGATACAGCGGAGTATGCAAATTTGCCGGCACACAAACCGACGCGTTCCACGGCGATATATGCTGAGGATAAGTCGGCCTCTGTGTGGACGTCTGCGAGTTGCCACGGGTGCTCTGTACCGAACAGCAGAACGTGAATCTGGTATGCTGTCGAATACAGCAGAAGGTGGCTATTCGCGACCTAATAGAGCCGTAGATACAGCATTAGGCGCTCCCAACCACGACATTCACCGCTGAGCGTGCCACGTACGGTTCCGACGGCTTCGTGATAAGTGCACCTTCCAGGCGACGACAACTGGGTACCTCAAAGCAGGTTAGAACCTTGCGGGTGATTCTCGGTTGTCTGTGACGGTAACACGCAGCTGTGCAACACAGTGAGGCGTTCTGCCCACGGTTACGCGCTCAGTGCTCCTAAATCTAGCATGACGCATGGAGGAACAACACAGAACGGAGACGTTAGAGGGATGTCTATAAATGCACGCGCAGATAGAGACAGAGTAAGAGAATGCATACCCCTTGCTTGAATGCTCTTTTGCGGAGAAAACTTTGTCCATTTGTTGTTGTGCACATACTTGTATTACAAATGGACAAAGTTTTCTCCGCGCAAAACTTGCTCGCGGCTCCCTCACCACTCGTTTTGGCGCGATACCAGCCCATGATCAACACTCTAACCATCACTCTGCATATCGCTTTAGCAAGGGTACCTATATTGAGAGGTACTTCGCACGGCCTCGTACTGCCCATCAGCCAAAACTTTAGGATGGTCTGCGTCATGGAGATTCTGCTTTAGGAACTTTAGGATGGTCTGCGTCATGGAGATTCTGCTGGAAGGGGCTACAACAGATTAATTCTGCCAGGAGAGGCAAGTATACTGAAATCGAGTTTATTTCCTTATGCTGTATAATACAGCATAAGGGGCGGGGCTAGAAGGGTTAACTGCATGCCAGTGTTGTTTTCCTGGGTATGACAGGAATTGATACACTTCTCGAGTAGTTATGCTAGGTCTGATCTAGTTCCCATCATCAAGTATATGAAGCTACCTACAGCCTCACTGTACATGATCGCTTTTCGTTCTGTATGGGTTTGTGGGCACATGTTAAGTGACACTTGGGTCCGCGGGTGTACCAACCAAATATGCGTCAAGACGGCAGAAGCGGTCCAGGACTTTGGTAGCGTATTTATCTTGATGAATGCAGATGGTCTGTTATTCCGATTTCGAACAATGGACCAGCCTATAAGGTATTGGGCCTTACCCAAATATGACATCTTGAAGCGCTTCCTGAGAGCGTGTTTGCTTTTGTTGATGATGGCAAGTGTGGGTGAAATGATGAGAAGGCCATCAAAGTACACAAGAATATAGCATGTGTGCCCATCTACCTCTCCAATGAAAACGCAATCAGTTTGCGAAACTTCATCGTCATTAGGAATGTGCAAAAAGTGAGGTACCAAATTCGTGGTGCTTATATGAGACCATGTAGCTCTTTAGTAGTTTGCAAACAAGATTTCCCTTGCCTCGGACTTGAAATCCTTCAAGTTATTCCATGTAGCTCACTTCATCCAAGAATCCATTAAGGAAGCGCTGATTTTGACGTCCATCTGGTGATTCTCCATGTCTACTAGGGCAGCAATAGTCGGTAGCAGGCGCAAAACTTTCATGTGGATGACGGGTGAGAATATCTCGTCAAAGTCAATTCCATACTTTTGCACGAAGCCTTTTATAGCTAGACGTGCTTTGTAGCAATCAATTTCGCCGTCACCTGTGTATTTGACTACTAACACAAGAACATTGGAGTGCTCAATGCCGTTTAGGCAGTTGAGTTAGCACCCACGTTTTGTTATCCATAAGGGACATATATTCAGATATTAACGGCTGCTTTTAGTGCAGTGATTCTGGCAATGTCATGGTTGCTTCGTAGGTCTTCGGCACGCATATACTGCGGATAGCTAGCAATGTATATTTTTGAGTGGTATGTTCCGTGCGTTTTCCCCATCAACTGCGCTGTTGACTAGAGTTGGAAAAAGATTCAGTGTCGGGGTTTTTGATATCCTTTTAGCTTTCTTCTTTGTCTGCAGTGCATTAGTATGACTTTTTAGTATTCAGCCGGTCTAGGTACGGTAGCTGGACAGGCAATGAAGCGGTAGCTTCTGTATCAGCGCTAAGAATGTCCGAAGGATTTGATGGGTCGAGAAATTATAGAACCGAAGACTCATTTTCACGAAATGTAACATCTCTGCTGTGTACGATTCGGTTTTCTTAGGTGTCGAGCAGTCTGTGTCCTTTTATTAGTCGGTAGCCCCAGATACATGCATTTCGTAGCCCAAGCTTCGCGTTTCGTGCGATAGAGCTCTGGAATGTGGCCATATGCAGTGAAACCAAATATTTTAATGTAGTGTGCAGACGGTTTTCGCTTAAACCACTTTTCATGAGGGGTAACTTTGTCCGTTATTGAGCTTGGCGTGATATTCAGGAAGATCGGCAACGTGTTTAACACATTCACTCCGCAAACATTTTGGTGGATTTCCGTCAATTGGAAATGTTCTGGTCCTGTCCATTAGAGTGCGGATGCACCTCTCTGCTACGCTATTCTGTTGTGGTGTGTACGCATTGGTAAATTGAGCGTGTGTGTTGTATTTTCGAAAGTCCGAGTTTTTTATGTCACGAGCGTTGTCACTTTGCAGATTTCGGATTTCTGGATCATACATGTATTCTTGGAAGTGGAGTTTACCAACATCTGATTGAATCATGTTTTGCGCTTTCTTTCGAAAATCTTCGTAACATGCATACAGGTCTGACATTCGCTTAATAATGTAAATGAACATGTTTATCAAAGAATGTTAAGTGTTGACCGCCTAAGAGTGTAGGAACAGGTAGTGGGATTTAGCCCTCTCAATAGTACGTTTATTGAATGGATTACGATGAGATTTTGTGTATGCGCAAGAAGAACATTAGTGGTATTTCTTGAAGTCGAAGTTCGACAGTCCCATGGTCATGACGGTCTCGGTCTTAGCCATATCCTGCATAATTTCAAAATTAGAATGACCCAATCGCTTGTGCCAGAGAAAAACATTATCGACCGTACCTCTCGTGGCCACATGGGCTTCTTGTGTGACTTCAGCTGGGTTCGGATGGAGCTGGTAGAGGTTGGATTCGCCTCCAAACTTCGCCTCGAAATTGTTTCGGTGAGCGAAGAGCAGGACGCATTTCTTGGCGTTGGGGAATCTGATTTTAAAGTCGTCTTCAACAGCTTGACGTACTGACAGCAATATATATTTGCGGTCAGGTGCGTACAGTACGTTGTTCAGCGTGATGCCAAGCTGGACGTCGCCCGTTCATTTGATTGGAACCTCGTGATTTCCGCCGACGGTGCTGTCTTTGCCCACAGTTGGGGTAAGCTTTACGAACCACTAGGGGCTTGAAGTCACGTACCGAGTCCAGCCATAATCCAAAGTCCAAACTAGATCATGTTGGGTGGCTAGGATAATTGCATCCGTGCCGTGGCTGATGTCAAGCGTGGTGGTGGTAATGATGCCGTACTCACGATTGTCAATGCTGTCGTAGTCCTGGTGATGGCGTTCATGGAACTTATTGCGTCCTTGGTTTCCACCGTTGTCATTTAAGTTTTCATTGCGGCTCCAATTCCGGTTCCCATTTTCACCATGGTTCCTATTTCGGGGTCCCTTTTGGTGGTTGTGGGACTGGTTACCACCATTGTCATTGTAGTTGCACTTATAGGGGTACTTGCGTTGGGTCGTAAGTTGAGGCTTAAGCTTAAACTTTGCCGGCAGAACGGTCACACCCTTGACATGGCCACTGCGAGATAGCGTTGTAGGATGTAGTAGTCGACCGTTTCGTGGTTGTCACAGTGGTAGTATGTGCACGGTTGTTGATGCGAGTGTCTTGGCCTCTTGGCTCGGAGCGGGTGCTGGTTCCGTGGCTTGGGAGCCCTTCGAGAGCGAGTTTCTCGCGTTTCCAGAGGTCATTGCTTGAGGATGTAGCGGTTTCGTGTTAGTTCGTTATGACCCTTGGTTCCAATGTTCCCTTTCAGATCCTCGTACGTAATGTACTTCTTGGTGTCCTTCTACACAGCCATCCTGGGTATCCACTCGGCCGGCAGGGAATGGTACAGGTAGAGCGATTTCTGCTCATTATTCGCACACGGTTCGAGGCTTCGTGGTAGCTCTCATGACGGTCCCCAAGTCCATTATGAACTCGGTGAGGTCTGTGCCTCTATCGTATTTGAGCGCCATGAAGATCGATCACCTTGCATGCTGGCCCCCTCGTACTTGCTACACAGCGTCTGAAAGATCTCAAACGCTACATCTTTGGCCTTGGCCATGAAGACATGTTGATCATCGCTGGTCTTGATTAGAAACACTTTAACTTTGGCTTCCATGTGCTTCAGCTTTTAGAGCTCAGCTTTTGGCTCTTGGCCATCCGCTTCAGTTCTTCCCGCTTTTGAGGCAGTGAAGGACCGGATCGGAGAGGGATTTCCGTACCTTATGTCGGCGACTCCATCGTCGTCAGCTGAGCCGTCTTCCGAGGCTTCACTAGACGAGGAGTCCGTCGGTGGGTCTCCATTGGGTGCCGATATCATCGAGTGTCGCCTTCACCTCGAGGTTAGCATCAAAGAGCGCAGGATTTAGTTCGTCGTCGCCGTTCAGGTCGGGTTCGGACTTGCCAGTGTTGTTGACCTTGGCCACGAGTAGTTTCTTGCCGTCGAGTGCAGCGGTGACGCGGGTCTTCTGAATGACGACGTTCCGGCCGTTCAGGCGCGGAAAGTCACGGTCGTTGGCGGGCGAGGCTTGCGTTGGGCTCATAACCTGTGAAGGGTAGACTTGAAAGACGAGGAAACGAGAGGAGGCTTGTACAGTAGGTAGGAACAGCGATTGTGATTGAGGGGTTTAGTTGTCGGCACCGGAGCTGATCTCCGGTACCATTCATTCCCATATCCCGTTTAAATAGATCTGATTAGTTAAAAGAGGTTGTGTAAAGTCACACAGGAACTGGGGTCTTGTCATACTTAGTCGGTATGATAGGTTATGTGTGGTTACACAGAAACGTGAGGGGAGGGTCTGTTTGCCACTCTGACATCTTTTGTGAAATGATGCTTTCAAAGAAAGTGAACAGCTGGCTGGATGTGATTAGTGAATATAAAAAATGAAAGGTGTTGATTAGCTGATAATAATATTTTAAATAAAACGATAACACCAAATGTTGGTTACTAAAAGGGTATTCTTTCAGTTTTCATTTTGAGAAGAGCGAAGCAACTGCTTGTTTAAGGCGGCTATTCTCGGCATACAGTCTACCGGCCACTCTCGGCAGCTTGTGGCTCGTCGACACGTGCTCGCCCACACACCGGTAGTATGTATTCGGTTTCGACAGGGGCTGGATCTTGAATTTCTTCCATCGCTAGAACGTGCTTGTACGAGACGATGCGTGAGTCAGCTCGCCAGATCGATAAATTATTCGCATCTTACGCAGTACGCTTCCGGCCCCTTTCGCGATGACGTCTCTCGCCTCCAGAAATGCCAACAAGGCGGTCTCTGCTCGACGATCAAATTCGAGAACCCGGTCTTCGTAATTCCCCGTATCGGCATCAAGTATGAATTTGCATTCGAGGAACGGTTTCATGAAAGAGAAGAAATGGCGGGCCTCCAACTTTTCTACCAGCTAGCTGAGTCCCAGACGCGAGGCACTCGCGTGTACCATTCATACCACACCGCTGATAGGTTCGTAGCTGGGTTATTTCTGCGCATGAGCTTTGATTCGTCCTCTTTTTCTTGATCTGACGTGTTTTTGCCTAGTCCCGCTTCAGTACTTGGTGAAATCCCTTTAGGCTTGAGTCGTGCGACCTCGACGATGGCCAAGTGCACAGCCAGCTTTCTGTTTGTGGCGATTAGCTCCTCGGTGAGTACCCTGAGAACCTAGCAACTCACGTTGAGTTTTGTTTTCAGTCCTGTGCAGTAGCTGAAGAGGAGTTCTTGTAGTCGTCCTGGTCGTTCCCGCGTAGAGTGATCCAGTGCATCAATTGTTGTCGACGACGGATGGTGACGCGTCGGCCTTTTCAGCCGCTTAGAACCCGGTCAACCTTCATGTCTTTGTGGAGTGTTGAAGCCGTACGCAAAGCCCTTGCTGGTGTTGCTCATGTCCCAAGCCTCCTGTCGAAGATTCACCGCGCAGCTAGCCTGTCGTCTCCATTCGCGTGCTGAGCACAACCACGACGGAAATAATGCGACGTCAGTAGTGACTCCAGCAGGCTCACTCACACGTTTGAGTAGCCTGTTGACGTACGCCTGGACTCCATCCTCGCCTCGTGCCTTTGCCTTGACTGGTGTATGACTTGATGTGTCTTGGTGCGTTGCAGCTTGTGATGCAGAGGCAGCACGAGCAGCAACAGACAGATCCAGGCAGGGACATCGGCGTGGAAGACGACGACAATGTGACACGAATTTCCTTCAGGTTCAGCGGCTAGTAAGTCATATAACGGGGTGCCTGGGTCAAGCGGATCCAAAGCCTGAAATACCAGGTCCGGAAGCTGACTGAGCAGGGACGCGCATCAGGGATCCTGCATCATGAGCGCCACAGTCAGCGTGTGAAGCGGACAGGTCAGGAAGTAGGTACGAGAGTGAGACCTTGCTCTTGTGCTGTCTTGACACGGAGCAGTCGCAGGTATAACAAATTGTCAGCAGATACTGACAAGTGTTGCTTCTGTATGTAGCCAAGGTCCGAGCTGTGCCGTAGCCATAGCGTTTTAGAACGCGTAAGCCCTCCTACGTACATGGAGGGGCTTTGTTAGCTAGCCCTCCCTTTTCACGCTTTAAGCAATGCTTGTCTAGCCTCTTTCCTTGTTTTAACAGAATCGACTCTGTAGGCACACGGAGTTGTAGATACTCATCAAATAGCCAAAGCTTAACGTTACTATAACACGATATCGCGTAGTTGCGAGCTAGCTTACATTTCTTACCTTCGTTGGTGGTGGGGTAAAACCCAGAGTGATCCATTGTTGCAGCCAGGCGCTTGCCGGAGGTGTCCATGAGAATACTAGCCCGGACAAAATCCATGCTCACACCCTCAACTGACAACATCCTCTTGAAGGAACTTAGCGCTGTGGTGTGAGCCTTTTGTGTATTCGTAGACACAAACACGGCGAGGCTCATAAATTGACTGCGTTGGTTTTTTCTTAAAGTGTGTAGATGATCTGTTGCTGTCCTCTACAGTCGTCTTCCTAAAGTAGGTTTATGCCTAGTCGTCTCAGTCGTCTGAGTTGCAAGAATATACTGGAAATATATTTAGATCTTGGTATTTGTATAGAAAGATGCCTTTTTGTTGTTGTGAGAGTTCCGACAAAAAGGTATCGGAATGTGTCGAAAATGAGACCTCTAACCCTAATCCAAATCTGTGGCTAAAACGGCCAGTTTGAGCGATGTGGTAGGCCAACATACGCTTGAGTATGCCCTCACAACCATACTACAAAATAATATGCCGGAAAGACGCTTCTATTCATCCATACCGCAAAAGCTTCCCTCTGTCTGACCGATTATAACCAAGACCGGTTTGGGGCGGTATAGGTTTTTTAATACCTTGCTCAGCTTTTCTTTTCCAAACAACAATCAGTCTTCGGAGGCACCTCTGCTTGGATCTGGTGGGTGCCATATGTGCAACATATAATAAAATTCATATGTACGAATTTTCTTATTTTAGTTTTTTTCTTGAACTATTCAAGGATTAATTTTTTTACTTATATAGCCTAAATATCCTTTTTGTTATTTTCATCCATTGTTATTTTAAAAAATCATTTTAGTATTACCTTTATTAATTGTTTGTTCTAACCCTTGTGCGTGTTTTTGTGTCGGCGTATGATATATTATGCTAGCGTGTAGCTGTAGCCGTGCTGGGAAGCTGATGCTGGAGCCCTGCTGGCTCCGCGCTGCTGCTGATACAGGAGCTCCTGCTGGCACCCGTGCTGCTGCTGGCGCCCCTGCTCGATCCCGTGCTGCTGTTGATTCTGGAGCCCATGCTGTGAAAGTCCGTGTTGCCCTCTGTGCTGTTGGAGTGCAGGAGTGCATGACGTTGGACTATCTGCTGTGGGAACCCCTGTTGGGCACATGTTGGGCTCCGTGCTGTTGGAATATATGATGTAGACTGCATGCTGTTGTATTACACGCTGGGGAGCCTACGCAGGGTTCCAACATGTTGGACTGATAAATCCCGGATGGACGATGACCGTACTGGGATTGGGCTACGTGTTGTGATCGTTTGTGTCGGACAGTGCGCAGTAGCTTGGTTGTGTTTGGCCCGCCCTGTGGCCCTTGTTGGGTTACGTGCCGGACCGCAAAACATGTCAGGGCACACACATGGTAAGCTCAACTTGTCTAACTAAAAATCTGACAGCGTCTCCTCTAACATGATGTTGTCGCTTTCCTTGTAATATATCACGAGTGGCCAGAAAGATTCGACGAGACCAGTGTGTTGTCGCTGTTACTATGTGTGGAGCGTTGTGCTTGAGAGGCTGAACCAAGGCCAGGAAAACAATGTGTGTGTGTTATTTTCTGCTGCAACATGCAACTATTGCGAAAATTTCAGTCGAATGAATGTGGGCAAGGCAGCAGGTTGTGTTGGGTCAACAATGCAATCATCGTCGACGCGCTGGTAGTACAGACCAATGCAGACGTCGCGTTTGCCGGTCTTGTGCAGCTTCCAAAGTGCCTTCAGTGTAGTACCAGCTGCAACAGAGGCCGAGCCGTGCAATTTCAAGAATGCAAGCGTTCCTTTTTGTGCTCTCTACTTCGCTTTTGTACAGTACGCATATGAAGTTGGGTCGAGGGCGAAACCAGTTGACAAGAAGAGCACCATATACCCCGTGATGTGTAATAACTCGTATAGCGCTGTATTTTCACTGATGCCGATGCATACAGTCGCAGATTCCGCTATGAACCACGTGAACCACATCGTTGCAAGTCACTGCAGCCCTTCTTCTCCGACCGCAAGTTTTGCTGTGTATGCTGGGGTGTTGTATTGACTGGCGATTGGGCGGTACTTGGTTGCGGACTGGCGACTGAGGTATTGAAATGTGCGCAGCAGCGCCTCCAGTGCTAACTTCAGCTGTACAAAGTCGTTTGTTCTACAGCGTCAGGACCTCGATCGGCTTCGACTAGTGTTTCAGGACTTCGAGCACCTCCACAAAATCGTTATTTTCTTCGCGAGGGCCGGGCTTCTCAGGAGAGGGATCAAAGGTGAGGTGTATGGAGGTACCCCAGGCTAGCACCTCCGCTTCTCCGATTACTTGTGCCTCCATGACCCTTCGCATCTTGTAGGCAAGTGTGCTCGTCTCGGCCAGCAGAAGCAGACAAACGTAGTGCATGATCAGCGTCGCCGCCAAGCACTCTTCGACACCCTCGTCCAGGTAAGCGCGGTGTCGACAAAAATCACGGCGCTTGAGAAGAGCAAACGATGACGTTGCTCACCACAGTGATAGCAGTGTCCGCCTTCACCATTTCGTCCTCTGCTTTTTCAAACGCTCCATTACTCGAAGTGTCAGCTCATGCTTGAGTGTGATCTGTCATACCATTGTACATGATTTCCTTTGCATGTCTACTCTCCTTCATGTACTTGATATGTGCCTCAGATTCCTTCGACTATCCATCGCCATATTTTGTCTCTCCTTCAGTACGACTCGTCTCCGTGGGTTCCTTCTCACAGTACATCCACAAGCTTTTCGTTGCAACTGCAACGTGGTACACTTTGAAGTCATTGGTATCGAAAGGTGGGTGTGCCTTCTTCTTGTCTCCGGGATCTTCTTGTTACTTGCTTAGTTACGCATGATTGTTGTCTGTGGGTTTGTTACGTGGGTGACTTTAGGCTCATAACCACTTGTAACCAACACGTTTGCGTGCGTTGCTCCGTAGCAAACCAGGCAACAGTGAAGTCTAGTGCTTGGTGAAGAAGGTGGCTGCTGCCGAGTGCATTTGGTGAAGCGATCTTTAGCTAAGCTCATGTGCTCTCTTTTCGTAGGCCACTTCTTTCCTCTCTTGCCTTCTCTCACCTTTCCCAGATTTTTCACGCTCCGTGTCGACAAAACTATTCAGGACAAAGCTATCAGCCTAAAACCTAATGGGTAAACGTCAATCACTCCAGCGCCAACCGTGATGACCAGTATATCACAACATGTATAAAGTAATCGGACGATATTTTCCAGATCCTGCTTGGAACATGAGGGCGCTTTGTTTTCAAAAGCACCGCCCTCTCGGCTGGTCCAGAACTTGCCAAGACCACCCACAAATTTCTGCAGCGGCAACTTTCATATCGCTCCTTGCTCTGCATATGTCTCCACCAGCCAGTTCTTGACATTGCCAAAGTAGGCTAGACACGGATCTAGCTAGAGAATACACATACTCGTCTAGTATAATTCGAAGCACCTTACCTGTCTTTTCCGCATCGATAAGTTCGTGAGCTTTTCCGAGTACCATGCCCTCAGCCTTAAGAAATACAGTAAACGAGTGTATCGCTGTCACCCTCGCTTTCTTGCTGTTGGCAGGAGCCAATGACGCGATGGACATGACTCCCTTCAGATTGCATCTAAGTGAAAGTGTGAAGGTGCAACTACCGTCGCCTCGGTAAAAACTTCGTGATATATGCGTTAATATTACAATTTATATTAAATAAAACATATTATCAAAATATTCCAACTAGATATGGTCGGACGGGTTGGAATGCTGCAAATTTTGATAATATGAAATGACAAAAACTGTTTCCTTTTGCTGTTTTCAGTAGCAGCATATTTTGACTAGTTAATATCGGTTGGAATAGCGTGGATATTATACCATATCAGAATTTATCCGACCGGAGGACCACTCCGACTCATACCATAATGTTGGTACTACATGAACATGTTGGGTACATTTGTGTGACGCAAACGATTGTTTAGGGTTACCCAATAATATCCCGCTGATCTTATTACTCGCTTCTTGACAGTCTGATACATGTGGTCACTTGTATCCGCTCGGCCCGCTCTTTTCTCCAACGCCTTAGTCAGCGAGAGGTCCAGCTTCATCGCTTCTAGTCGGTGTCGCTCACGTCGGATATGAAAGTTGACATGTGATGGTGGTGGCTAATCCTCCACTCTCCTTGTCTGAACGGCGTCGCACTGGAGTATTTCCAATATTTGCATGCATCTGATGTCACGATGGGCGCATCCGATGCTGGTCTTTGTGCAGTGGGTATGTCTTCGAACTCGGCATGGCCATACCAGATCACCCCAGTCAAACTGCGCCTCGTGGATGAGTTTAAGGCTTCCAGCGGCAACGTTTTGACTTCATTTTCGCGAGTTCGTCTCGTGCGCTTTGTTGTTGTTGTCGTCAACCTCTGAGGTCACCGCTCGGCATTGCTCGTTCTCGCTGCTGTCCAATTCCGGATAGACAGCTCTTCAGCCGTGGCCTAGCAAAACAAGCTTGCCTCTCGGAATCCTCGGGGCCAAGGGCTTATTCGATTGCTCAGATATTGGGAATCGTCGTTCAGCCTCCACTTATTTGTCTCCCATATCCCCGCGTCAACAATGCTCGCGCGAACGTTGGTACTAGTTTCGGCTCTCATGTTTCACTTACTTACAAATTTGCCTCATTTACTGACGGTTGCCCACAGGGATCACCACGGTGGATATTTACGGCCTGTCAATGCTTTGGCAGCGCATCTTCGACTCCGCTCTGTTGCTAACTCCGCATTCTCCAAGTAAGGCCGCGCCTTGACGTCCTGATAGGCCTGGCCTTCTCGCCGCGGTATCCCTCATTGGTTCGCGGGGACGTCCATCCCCGACCGCATACGCCACCTTTCTCATTTTATAACAGACGGTTTCCAGTTCATTTTTACTCTGGTCGTGTAGTTGATAGCTCCACGATTCTCGCTTTGCTCCACGGCATTAACCCTTTAAGACCGAGAGTCCCCGTAGTGGCCCGATAAGGGCCTTCTACATCCCCAATAGCAGTGAAGCAAACGAAGCAATCAGCGAATCAGCGTTTACGACGCATCACGTGGCTAGCCCACTGTGATGGGTGGGGGAGAAGACATTTCGAGATAAACGACGAAAGCGACAGCGGGACTGATGGCGAAGACATTTGCGGTCTTTGCGGAGGAACGCCATGCGACTGGGAGTCCATGCGAGAGACTCTGATCGAGCGTGGCGAGAAGCTTTCCAAGCGTGCGAAACAGGGTCAAGCCTCTAATGCTCGCAAAGCCGTCTGTCAGCTCTACGTGTATCTCTAGTTTGGCAGCTTGGTGAAGACTCGAAGTGCTGGGGTGCCTGAGTGTGTCATACGTCACATTGATGAGCACTGGCAGGATTGAAGCAAATAGGTACATTCAAAGCACATGCATACGGAGGCTAGCTAACTAGCTGTTTGCTGGACTAATTCTCGATCGATTTCGTTTTGCAGGAGGTGGATCTTTCAAAAGCAGACGGGGAAGCTCGATTTCATGAGGCTCCATGATGCTGGAGTTCTGTCGGTGCCTTGTGTTTGCTACAGGCATTCCGCTTGTCGATAATATGACAGCATCTAACGCTTCCATGACCGCTGCATTTTCAGTCATCATGTGTTTGTAGTGAAGCGCCATGAAACACTCAACATGAAAGCCACGTCTACATCGCGTGCATGCATACTTCACACGATTCTTTCCACCTCGTACGGAACACAGCAGACACACCAGCTTTCCTCGACTTCTCGTGAGCATGTGTTGTGACGAATCACTGCCGACAATTGCTCGATCGGTTCTCGGTAAGTGGCTTTCTTTTTGAGCTGCTGCATGAACTGCCATTGTGTTGCCAAAAGCGAGTTCACAATTTCTCTTTTACAGCTCGAATGGTTTTCTTCGGATTGGACTCATCTGCAAGGACCTGGTACATCACAAAGGCATTGCGGAGGCCACGTCCAGTAGCCACGTAAACACACTCATCTGCAGTCTCCACTCTCGTCGCCGGGTCGGATTACTGCTACGAAGTTGGTCAAAGCGGTCAATCGCATTCATGAACTTATTGTAGGCTGCAACGCCGACTGGTACACGGATATTCGTTCGACGGAAAACCTCAGACCCGGTCCACCGCTGCACAATTGCCATTCCATTGCAGCATTCCTGAGCTTCAGTCGTGTTACCTTCTAACACATCTGCAGATGTAGTGAACGCTGAATCGTTCGTGTAGAACACGACTACTTTCTTATCGCGAAAGACGATGAATCCAGCGTGCGGTGAGCGGAATAAATTAGGGACAAAAGGCGTTCTCTCGGCCACTTTTAGTTTCTTCTGCGTCTTCTTGTGGGTTTTCTCTGCTTCTTTCAATGTTCCACCAACGATATCAATTGCCGCAACAAGCTTCCATGCACCATGTGCTGCATTTTTAAATCCAACACAGCAGCCTCGACAGCAGGTTTAGATAACGCATCGACAAATTTCAGTCTACACGTTCCAAGCACTCGGATCTCACCAGCCATCATACTCAGGATATGCTTTGCAAGGGCGTGGCGTGTATAAAACGAGTCCATAACCACAACGCGCTTCCCACTTGGAGCTGGAAGCTGCTGGTGCTGGCGGCTCAGCATCGCCACCCACAGTGCGGATGCACTGTGGGGGTCTAAGCCATCCATAGTGCACTTTGTCGTCATCGGCCTACGCATCTGGGGGAATACTGAGGTGTAACGCTCCAAATGGCCCTCTACTGTAGTGTTCCCGCTACCAGTATCAAACAGTCCGTGAACGTACAGTGTCTTCCAATCGACAAGCGCGTAAAAGCGCACAGCATACTTGTCTGGCTTGGACGGAATGTATGTCCTTGCAGCAGACCGTGCCTTGGTTCGTACAGAGCTCTCATCGAGAGCTGACACCCCACGAGGGACAGCGAAAGAAGCGCACTTCTTCAAAATATCGTTGAAAATACTTTGGCAATGCCACAAGGGATCTTTCAGATTGACCTCTTCAGGAACCGTATCAACTGGATGCAACGTCACTGCAGCTCGAATCTCGAGAAACAGATCTCGCTTTGTCGTGGTGCGAAAGAGTTCCTGTCCGTAGAGATTATCTGTAGCCCAATAGTCTCGCAGCGACTTTAGTGGACACAAGCTTGTGGCGATTTCTAGACCGATGTAACCGTTGAGCTCGCATCGAAATCCCAGGAACACCCTTCTCGTGAAGACGTGGGTTGAGCCATTGAAGCAACGTATCACGAATCTTGCAGCTAAAGAAGAGTGTGAACAGCTCCAGGACACCTTCTGCTCGTATGCACGCCGTATCTTGGCCTCTTGAAGCAGCGTAATTCCTCCGTCATTTTCAAGCGCATTGAGGTACTCCGTTCCCGCCGCCATAGGTCCATCATCAGTGCCGACTACGGTCTCCGTAGCGTTTCCCCCTCCGTTTATTGCCTCGCTGCTGTCATCCTCGCTCTCACTTTCACCCCCACGTCTGTCCGACACATTGTCCTCGATGGGCTCCCATTCTACTAGAAGCAGATTGATATCCATCGCGCTCTGTGTGAAGCGTAGACAGAAGATTTCGGAATGGCCCATTCTGGACCGCTAGAAAATCGAATCCAAGATGTCGCCCACCCCGCCGGATCCATTCAGGCATGCTGTATTTTCCTTCGATTGGCTGAGTAGAGGGCCCCATTCGGGCCTTTGTGTTGGTGTGGTACTTGCGGCGCCTGTTGGTGCGTATGTGTTCGCCAGCAGGAAAGCTGCATTCGTCGTTTTAGAGGCCCGAAAAGGGCCTTCAATTCTTCGGGCCTAAAGGGCTAAGAATATCTTCATCGCACGCGGCATTACTTTCCCGATCAGCATGCTGCTGAAGGGCGTTCGGCGCCTTGACCTACCTCGCCGCTGCAAGGCTCCCGCGTCTCTTGACCTTCTGGAGACGTGGTTTTGCTCCTTGCGGTGCTTGGATCCAGCCACGCACACGCTTATGGGGATCCTGTGCTTGGTTCTTCCTATTTTTGAGAAGATCCGAGATTATGGCTATCATCTAGGTTTCTTTTAAGTGGTTTGTGCTTCGCGCCCAAGATATTTCGGATCTAGAGAGCAAAGGATCGAGACTCGAAACCCCAAAAATGCCCATGCCGGATGTATTAGACTACGGGGCTCCAAGACCAACAAGGACGGTCCTGCCATTATCCGGGTGTTGTAGCGCTCCAGTCACAAATTTGTGTGCCCTTTCTTGGGGACACTGTTACTTCTTCGAGCACGAGGCAACCTCCCCGAGATACCCCGGTGGCGTTTTCATCTCCTAGTACGGTATTCTGTCGTGCGTCTCGGCGAACGACGTGGCATCCGTGCTCATGAAATCAACCTTCACTGTTGGAGAAGATCCAGGAAAGTTCAGATCTCACTCCCTACGAGCTGGAGGCGCAACACATATGTACCGAGCTGATTCTGACTCATTGACCATCAAGTTTGACTGGTGCTGGGTTTCTGACGCATTCAAACGTACACACGTCTGTGCTGCGAGTCGGTCGCCTCGTTGAAAAGCAATATGGTTAATGGCTCACAGAGAGACTTGACTCTGCAGTGATGAACGTCTACTGCACAACGATCTATGGGGTAGACCTCGCCTCGTCCGATGCGCTAGTCGTGCTGATAGTTGGAGCGAGTAAGCGTTCTCTAAATACAAGTTGAAGTTGCGCCTATAGTTGTGGAAATGTGTGTTTCCGGTGAATAGCCTGCTAAGGTGGAGTGGCCTAACTTTGTTTTTACACGAAATTGCCCAAAGTACCAGTAAGACGACTGGTCCTGACGTGACTGGCCCTGCTCGCCGGTCATCTCACTCGAGAATTTGACAACAAACAACAACAGCAAGTATGAAGCTCTGCCTCGCCTCGCCCCAGACTCTAGTCGAGCTGATGGCTGTAGCAATTAAGCATTCATTATTGAAGTTGTCTCTATAGTTGTGGAGAGCAAAGGAATCGCGCGATTCTGATATCGTCTCTGTGTTGGACGGGAAATTCCTTCCGACACCCTACTCCCCCGCGGGGCTCCAAATTCCTGAAGAGACCTCACTTCTTATTTAACGCTATCGCGGTAAAATTCGCATGGCTCCAACTCCAAGAGGGCTCTGCCGACAAAGCGTTCCGAAGAGTCTTGATCAAAAACAAAATCTGTTAAGAAAAACGCAAGCAAATGATCAGAGATGTTGTTGTGCCTATCCGACGCACGATCTAGAAGACGAGGAGTGATCTCCGTCTATGAAATAGGGTTGGGGAAAGCGAACAGAAGGCACTGCAGGTGTCCTGTGCTGGACAAATGTCCCGCCTGACAAATTCGAGCAGCTATGGAATGCGATCAAAGGATGCTTGCAAGTCAATTAAGCGTGTTGGGTGAGGACAGAAGGCCGATAACTCAGCTAAATACATTTTGTTCATGACGGTTGCAGCCCTCAAACACTGTGGGAGAAGGGATGTTGTATCCCCTGTCTTTGAGCTATCACCTTCGACGGTCCAAAAGATAGGTAAAATACATCTTGATGTCCTCGAGCCGCACCACTACAACGCACTAGCTTCGGACATGGATAAACGCTGGACCAAGAAGGGCTGTACTTAAGTGGGGAAACACTTTAGCGAACTACCCGTGTTATGCCACCCATGTTATAGTTCAACAAGCCAACAGACCCCACGGATAATGAGGCTATCACATATTTCAGTAGTAAGCTTCATATGTAAGGGTACAATGTGGTGGATTCAGTTCTCCCAAACTGGTATGCCATCGTTTCCACTGGACATGTCCCCGGAAGCAACCCTGACATTGCCACGTTTCGTGACAACGACGAATTCCATGTAAGCGCTCTGTAGAAACAACCCGACGATTCCGAGTTACGCGATATCGGCCCACTGCAAGAAGTGTCCAAATGATGTTAGTGAATTAGGGCTACCAAAAGCTCGCGATGGATTTCAGAGATTTCCATACTACCAGAAAGCCTCTAGAAGTTTTTTCTTCTTCATGCGAACAGTTTCAGACTTATGACCAAATCTCGTCGGACAGGGTCCTGGTCGAGAACTACTTTTGGCGGATGAAGTCATTGCGTGCTGTACGCGCGATCAAGTGGACCAGTGGTGAAGCATCGTATGATCAGTTCTTTTTTCGTGCTACATCGCTCTGACGAACATGCACATCCGTCCTAAACCACTGCGGAGTGAATCTGGATACTCTTACTAGCAGTATCAGCAAATTTTTATCGCCATTAGCACAGATATCGTGGCAAAGAAAACGCATAAGCGAGTCGAGTACAGAAAAGTCAGGAAATCCCACCTTCTAACCGCAAGTCGCATAAAGCTTCAACACCACTGCTAGTCGCAGAAGTAGTGTCGATGGTGAATTCATCGAGGTTTTTGGTAGTCCATAGCTTTTGTAATTACTTTTGAATATTGCATGTACCTTTACTTTACCTACTGATACATCCATTCTCTTAAAAGCACTAGATAATTCGATAGAGACATTTGATCTCCGAATTCATCGGAGCTCTTCCATCTGGTGCTGTACTTTGGAAGCAACTTGGTAATCGCCAACGCTCTTTCCAAAGTAAAATAATACCTCGGAGTTCTACTAGATAGTATATGTGAAGGCGTGTGCTCGAGAGCTGAAGGTTGTGTTATTCGCCGTCCCGCCGGGCTGTACTAGCGGAAACAACCTGCTGATACATGCCGCTGCACACTCGGCTGATCTTGCTGGCCAGAAAATCTAGAGACCCAGCCACCTCAGCGAGCCTCGGCAGGCAGGTGCAAAGTTCCGCGTAGCGGTCTTGAAGAAAGCGAACGTGATGGGGTGTGGAGGGTCTCGCCTGTGAAGGCTTTATCCAGTCTAAGTCCAAGATCAGATTTCTCTTCATTTCAAAACTGTCTGCTAGAGAGAAGCGGGCGGACAGCGCTCCGCTTGAGTACGTTCTTGAGCTATCAACTGCTGCCATAAATGAGCTGCTGGATTGGGACAGCTTGAGTGGCGTCTAGGTGAGGTGCAAGACGAAAGAAATGTCGTCAAGGACGCCGAGATCGATGCTTTCAGACCCTTAAGGACGGCAACTCGTCTGAGTATTAAAATGTATGTATTGTACACAACTAAAAAAACTTTTGAATGGTTGTTACTTGACTCGACCCTACATGTTTATGTTTGTGTGTGTAGAAGTATTTTTTGGTACCATGCGATATTAAACTCAACTGGGTAAGCCGCCTTGTGAACAGGTCAACAATCGGCTTGGCACTGGGACCCAAATACTGGTAGAAATCGAGTGTCTGTCATCAATAAGGGAAGTCGATAACGAATGTCCTCTGAAATGGAATAAAATGTTGGTTCGCGATGATCAACTATGCTGGCGTAGTATACAAAGCTAAGTATTATTACTGAATCCCCTCTGACATAATACTGAATATAAAATCGGATAATATTCCTCCAAAAGGGTGCTTAATTATGGAAAGTCCTTTTAGTCCAGGTATATCTCTGTATGTGAAGTCTGCATTAAGCCGCCATTTCCGTCAGTGCGCATTTCTCATTTCCTCAAGAAATACTCGTAAGATTTTCTCAGTCACCGACTTGTAAGTTATGTTAATAGCAAAAATAAGGTGTGACTTAGATGGATCCTGTGTAGTTTCGTTGGGAGAAACCGAATCCGTGACTTCAGACAGCGGTTGACTACGTAATTTAAAAGTTCTCCTGCACTATCGACAGGAACTAAAACATTCCTTACCCATCCATAAAAAAATGTTCTGGATGAATATTGTACGACCAAACTTAATTTTGGGATAGTGTAAGGTGGTTCCTCAAAGGCCAATCACCGATTTGAATTTATAAATAAGAATGACGGTTGAAGCAACTGGAATGCCGGTTATGTTGTCGATCAAGGCGATACTCTGAGCTGCCTAAGTGATGAGCGCCACAGAGATCTCGCTCAGGGGACAGGCGACGAAGTCCGTGTCTGGGAATAGAGACAGTCCCTGCTCTTTGGATGACAGCATGCGAGCGGAGCGCCAAAAGGACACCTCTGCTGTGTCAACGGACATGTTCTGCTTGCGGACGAGGGACAAGTCGAAAGTGCGACCAAATCAGAATTAGCAAAGCCGCATCCTAGTAGTCACTTAAAGCGCTTGCATTGTTATGCAAAATACAACATCACCTTTTCTAATTACCCTTTGAGCACGGTGGTGTTTTATTGACTTCCTTTCTGTCTCTCTTCATGCAAAAGTAGTCAAGAGTCTTCCCATTCTAATCAACTTTGCTTCGACAATGTGTTGTTGCACAAGGAAGCACTCAAACAACGACAACTTACTTCGTCTGTAGTACTGCATAGAGGTGTTCCGGACAAGTGTCTTGCCCTTCTTGCCCTCGCAGAATGCAATGTACTTACCAAAAATATCGATTACAGACACAACATACTTACCAGTAGCACATTGCTCAATGTTCTGCTTAACGTAGTCAAACTCTGCATTATCGCTCTTCACGAGTTCTTAAACGCCTTGATGGCTGTTGCATTTGCCTGCTTGGAATTTCGTGGCTGCAGCTTGTCTAGGCCCATCCTGGTCGGATGGGTCGGTTAAACTGCGAATATGTAAGTAATACGCCCTTCACTAGGTATGTGGTGGATGATCCACATACTTTTGTGTTTGCCTTTCTTTGACCCGATACATCGGAACGGCTGGTGTAGAGGACCTGGCCAACTCACGCTATTATCATTAGTAGAAAATATCGAATTACATCAACTGTAATTGGTACGTGCAACGTCTGACGTGTCACTGACTTCAAAATCGTCATTTTCAAAATCGAATTTTTCAGTGACGGGGATTCTTAGGTAGTGCCGCACCATGAACCGCTTAGCAGCAGCTGCCTCTGCACTTGACAGCGCACCCCCGTTGACGACCTTAACAACTGCAGACTCAAAAATGGGAGTGCACGATTTTGTCTGTCGGCTTGAGTTGGTCACGCGTACAGGGTCGAACGGAATGCGGACATCGGCCAAGGCTATCCCGTCGCACTACAGCTTCTTGGTCACGTTCTAGAACTTCTCCATGCGCCCGAGCAGCACGAGGAGCTTGCGGTGCGCCGCTCCAGTAGGGATATGTTCCTCCACGGCGTCCGCAGTCTTGATCTGTGGGCGAATGCGCTCGCAGCGACGAAGCGTTTCAAAGCTGGAACTCCATATCATAGTATTTCGTTTGATAAGATGCAGGATAGTCGATCTGGCGAGCTCGGCGAAGTTATTAGCTTGACATAACTTTGACATTAAGGTGTTAACTTTCGACAGTATGGCTCGAATTCAACGATATACCGGTTTACGGCTAGGTTGAAACGATGGCTTGTCAACCAGAGGAATGCCGAGCAATCCCTGGTTGGTTGCGCAGTTGTCGCCAACGATGAATGCCGCCATCTCGAGTGTCTTATTGTGCACGTCCAGCACACAATGAAATAGCTTGATGTGCGCATCTGCATCTTGCGATCCGTGAATAAGCGGCGACACGGCGAGCAGTTTAGATGAAGAGTCCCGCAACACGCCGTACACAGCGACGTAGTGAATTTAATGATCAGTTTTCGGATTAGGTCGGACAGAACAGATTACGAAAACGTATTTTGCAGGAGTAGAATGGGTGGACACAAAGCACCACACCGCCTAGGCCGGTAGAGGTAGAAGCTCAATTTTGATTTCATGCGGAAAGACAGACACATCAACCTATAAATAAACCGTCTCTAGCGAACCATGACCCCTTCTCTCAAACGTGGCAGCCATGTACTTCTCCTCTCTGAAGACGCCCCAGGTCTCGACAGACCTTCGTATGGGACGATCACTCGGGTTTCCGCGACGACCGCGACTATTACCGGGGTACCGGACGCACACCTCCGATGGACGATTGGTCTCGAGACCGCCCGAGGACGTGCGACGTCGTCCCAAACTGTGCGAGGCCACCGACCTGGCCTCTGGCTCCGACAACCGTGCCTATATCCACTGCCAAAATTGGCGGTGAATTCCGGATCGGCTGGCAATAGCAGCCGCTTTCGAATATCGTTGGCAAGAACGATCCTATTTTAAATGCCAAATCTAGCTTTAGGAGCGAGTATAGAGCTACCGTTGGCGTTGCTTTTAGAGATAGTCCGAATGCATTTTACACTTATATGTGTGTTGACAGGAACCGTCAGCGTGACGGTGGCTCTTTCAGGATCTATGCGCGAGGAAGATGGAAGACGCAGGCAGGCGTCGCCAGGCTTAATGCCTAGGCGGGAACACCAGGGAGGGCTCGCTCACTGGACGGTGAGTTTGGAAGTGAGTGCTGCCATCCGCACAGCACTGAGTGAGCACGTCCCTGGGACCCATTGGTTTCTTTGATCATTACTAACTGCTTCTGTGTTGCATTCTCTTCAGCGGTTGCGCATCCGCCACCACAAGAGCACCAGAGGCAGCGAAATCTGTCGCAGGTGGTTTCCTGAGCTTGGGACGGACAGCGTAGCGCTAGGGAGCCAGCGAGCTTCATGTGGTCAGCAGGCTCTCGCTTGCGGCTTTGTGTGGCTATAGTTCACCTTTTCGGGCCAACTTACCTTCGATCACCAACAGAAGAAGACGTGCAGCATCTTCTAGATGAAAACGCTAAGTGAGGATTCGTTGGAATGCTTGGCTCGGTGGACAGTATGCACATCGAGTGGAAAAACTGTCCTGCATTTCTCGGTGGCCAGTACAAAGGAAAATAGGAAAAAACACATTTGTGTTAGAAGCTTGGGCTGATTTTCGTCTTTGGATTTGGCATTGTCACTTTGGTAGTCCAGGATCTTTGAACGGCATTAACATTTTGGACCAGTCGCCGATATTCGACAACCTGTTGCGAGGGGAAGCCCCTCGGGTCGAGTTCTGTACGTTCTTAACGGTACGTTAATTAATTTACTTGCAGATAGAGAGGGTACTGCCGATCTGACTAATGCGTATTTCCATAGGAACTACTATATGGCCTACTTTCTCGCCGATGGCATCTACCCAGATTGCCCTATATTTGTTAAGGCCATCAGCCGCCCGGTTGGTAAAAAGAATTTTATTATGTGAGCTGTCAAGAAGGCTGCCAAAAGATGTTAAGCGATGCTTCGGTGTTTTACAAGCGCGCTGGAGGATCCTAGCAGTTCCATTTCGTCTTTGGTCTGCCAATGCCATGACGACAGTGGTGAAAGCCTGTGCCATAATTCACAACATGATAATCGAAGATGAAGCCGACATTCATGACCAATTCGCGATGTGCTAGGGTAGCGGTCGTGGCTTGCGGTGGGTTCGTTTCTAAGCGCATTCGATTCAACACTTTCTGTCGCTTCAACTTCAGATATTCACGAGTAGTAGAATCGACTGGGTCGGCCCGGATCGAAAAAGGTTGAGCTCAACCTGTTCTTTGGCGACTTTGACCCGTTCACGCGACAAATTTGCCATTTTCTCTGCTGCAGCAACTTGACGTGCTAACAAGGCAAGGTTTGCCTTCTCGAGCTTAGTTTTGTGGACACCTTTTTGACGGTTTGCAGACACTGATTGAGCTTGAGGGCTGGGCTCCCGGTCATCAACAGCGGCTGCTTCACCTTAGGCGGCCCCGCCCCATTTTTCCGATTTTTTAACATACCAACACCCCAGGAAACGAAACTTGTTCGCATTCGTCGCTTCGTAAAGCTCAAAAGCTTGTTGTTGCTGGTCTGCGACTGTAGTTCCGCTTTGGTTCAGAGCTTTTATCTTCTCGGTGCACCCTACGAACTTCTGTACGTCGCGCGAAATTGTCTGGAATCGTGACGAAAGCCCACTTGCTATCCGATCCTTCACATAGGTCTTGTTGGTAGACATTGAATCATCAAACACTCTGCGAACTTCCTCCCAAAAGGCTTCGCCCGACTGGTTTGTGTCAATGCTGGCATCTTCGGAGACATGAAGCCACGCTTCACACAGCGCCTTGTCCTCAGATGGCTTGTAGTTTGCGCCGCGCTTGCTCAACATTGAAGTTGCGTTTGGTTCTGGGGAAGCTGCTTGTTTTGATGTGAAGATCGCGGATAGAGGTGCCTATATCCACTGCCAAAATTGGCGGTGAATTCCGGATCGGCTGGCAATAGCAGCCACTTTCGAATATCGTTGGCAAGAACGATCCTATTTTAAATGCCAAATCTAGCTTTAGGAGCGAGTATAGAGCTACCGTTGGCGCTGCTCTTACTGTATCAAAATTGCATTACTAAATACACTTTTATAATGATAATATCATTATAAAAGTGACCACAGCGGTGGCACCGGCCGCGGATAGATTGGGGCGAATCGGTAGGTTGGTAAGCGCCGAGCGGAAGGGGCGCAACGCGGCGCAGTAATCCGAGTGTATTATACCGTATACTGTATACTGCTTGCTGTATTACAATGCTGTACATACAGTATGTATTGCTTGCCGTAATATATGTGACGTTTGGTGACCAGACTAAACCTAAATTCTGGCCAGACCACGTAACTGAGCCCTACCCTCGTTTGGTGACAAAACACGAAACTATACTTGAAGTAATTTATAATTGGACGGCGGTAACAATTCCATGGCGACCACGGGGCAGTCGTCCGCTAAGGCTGCCGCCGGCGCCAAGACCGAAGCGGTACACGTAGCCGTGCGCGTCCGTCCATTGAGTGCCCACGAGACCGCGCAGGGCTCTGCGGCTTGCGTGGGCGTGGTGGACCGCAGCGTTCTGTTGGTCGAAAAGCAGTTCGACTTTGATGCGGCGCTCCCTCCAGCGACGGAGCAGGTTTGGCAATGAATTAAGTATTTTAGTGTTATTAGACATAACATTTGTTAAATACTATATAATAATTGGTGTGTGTGCGCAGGAGAGCGTGTACTCGGAGTTGGTGGCGCCCATGATCGAGCAGTTCTTCGAGGGGTTTAATGCCACGGTGTTTGCCTACGGACAGACGGGGTCCGGAAAGACGTGCGTGTTGCGTGGGTGCAATGCTGTTACTGGAGATTTTAGGGTCAGGAAGGAGATTAACGGGGACGTTGTGGATGGTTGTGTCGCTGGTGCCAAGGTACACGATGGGCAACAAGTTCGCGTCGAGTGAAGTGCCGGTGGAGCGAGGCATTATTCCTCGTGTGATGGATGACATTTTCAGCAAGGTGCAAGACTCGACAAATCGGAAAAATATCGAGATTAGATTGTCGTATTTGGAGGTGCGTGGAGTGCTTTTTTCGTCCGTTGATTGTGTTGGTGCTATTTAGTCATGCCAATGTTCTGCTCTCTGGCAGATTTTGAACGAAGAAATTCACGACCTGTTAGCAGTGTCTTCATCTGGTCTATCCACGCCAAGCTCGGGACTGTCTGTACGTGGCGACGGAGAGCGTGGAATCGTCATTTCGGGACTGAGCGAGCATGTCGTGAAATCGGCTGACTATGCGGGAAACCTTCTGCGTTCGGGGGCGTTAGTGCGCGCCACTGCCTCTACGAGCATGAACGCTCAGTCCAGTCGCTCGCACGCCATTTGCACGATTATCATGGAGCAGCGTGAAATGAGCGTGACAGGAGGGGATGGAAACTCGATATGCAAAGTTTCATTTGGTGGATCTGGCTGGGTCAGAGCGGGTTAGGCGCACGAATTCACAAGGAGCGCGATTTAAGGAGGGTGTTAACATTAACCGCGGATTGCTCGCGTTGGGCAATGTAATCAACGCGCTCTGCGAGCGCAGCCGTGCCAGCACCCAACCATCTCATGTTCCATATCGCGACTCCAAGCTGACGCGACTGCTCCAGGATAGTCTCGGTGGCAACAGCAAGACATTGATGATCGCGTGCGTCAGCCCTGCAGATGTCAACTACGAAGAAACCTCGAATACACTTCGCTACGCATCTCGAGCGCTCCATATTGAGAACCAAGCTGTCATCAATAAGGAACGAGATGCCGAAAGTGAGGTAACATTCCTCAAGCAGCAGCTAGAAATTGTTCAATTGCAACTTTTGCAGCAATCACAGGGTATGCCAAATAGCCCGGTCAGGATTGAGTCCCAAAGCTCATCACGAGGCAAGATCCTAGGTTGTACGGTGGATGCTCTGCAAGAAGAGAATCGGAAGCTAAGGGAAGCGCTACTTCTGTCCAATAGTGTCAAGGACAAATGGGAGAAAATTGCAACGGATCTGACCAAGAAGAACAATACTGAGTCTCGCGTAGTAACATCTTCTCAACCCAAAGTGAACCAGCCATCGATGTCGACGCCAATCAAGACGGGTCAATTGTCTCGCCTAGAGCTGCTTCGAAAGTTTCAAAACGGAAAGGTGAAATTAAAAGAGGGGGCGTCATAAAGCGGAAGGCAGATGAAATCGTCACCCCAAACAAACACCGAAGAACGCACTCAACCGATTCCCAAACGCCTGGAACAGCACCTTTGATTGAAAAAAGGAATTCAAGTGCAATGGAGGGTAAGGAAGTGTATATCGCGTTGTTAAGGTGTCGCAGTGAGTTGGATGCAGCCAAGAAGAAGATTGTGGAGCAGCGCAAAGTCCACAGCAAGGGGCTGAATGCCTTGAAAAAAACTAGACGACGCATTGAACGAAGTACATACACTACGGGAGCAGATTACCGCCAAGAAGAAACCCCAAAAACGTAAAGCTCGCGAATCGTATGAAGCGTTGGAGACACTGTTCAGTAGTAGTGACGACGAAGATGATGACAGCGGGGCTGATTCCGATTACATTGATGATGAAGACCGGCGACGACGAGGGGCCAAAACAAAGAAAGGTAACCGCACACCTTCATCGAAGTCGTCGACCGCGCAGAATGGGGATGTCATTGATGAGATTGATGATTTGTTGGAGACTAGTGCTGCTACATGTTGCTCCTGTCACAGCAAATGCGCCACGAAGGCATGCGCGTGCAAGTCTCAAAACCGTTTATGCGGCAGCGATTGCTCTTGCAATCCTGAAAAATGCCGCAATGTTTCAGAAAGTGACGAGAGGACTTGTGAAGCGATAGGATCCGTTACGACACCACCTAGAGAAACTCACCCGGTTGCGTCTGCAGTGGAAACCCCACCACCTTCCTTACATAAAGTGGCTGTGCCTGAAACCATAGACTTAATGTCTCAATAAATCGATGAATGCAATCAAGATGTTCATGCACACTTAGCATTTCTGCGCAGAATGTTTCAAAGGCAATGAATGAGTACGCAAGTTTGCGTTGCGGTCATTGCCTGCCAACTTAATAGTTCACGTTGTTGACGTCTCCTTCACTTCCGAGCTATGCCGTCTTTACCTGCTGACGGTTCGGGTGCAAGTGCCAGTTGGAGTCCTTACGAAAAACCCTCAGCCGTTCATGAAGTATTGGCGAATACTATCCGAAGAAAAAATCAAGACGCTGCCTCGTAAACGGCAAATGGTCTACTTCGCTTCTCTTGCCCTGTCATCTAATCAATGTTCGAGGCGTCGGCTTTAACTTCAAAGCAAGAATCAATTCATCATGAAAATGCAAGTGTCGTTGTAACCTGACAATCTCCGTGGACGCGTGGGCATTTTTTCCCAAACAACGCACCTGTAGAGTATGGAGAGGTAATCAACATCAACTCAGCAAACTGTTGATCTTCTGTCTGCGATGCGACCGTGATGACGATAACCAGGCGAGAGATCGCAGCACCGAGACTATAAGAACTCAACACGTACTATCACAGGACGACTTCTTGTGCTGGAGGCGAAGAATGCAATTTTTTGACCCAGTTTTTGCTGACAGAATTGAACTTCACGTCGCGTCACTGAGATTAACGACAATGGAAGATGAATGAAGAGAAATCAGCTGCTGAATCTTCAGTAGCTGATTTTCTCGAGGAGGACTACATGAACGTTGCGGTATGCGCGACTGAACAGGAAAATTATTTCGGTGCTCTTCGACTATCTCGACGAAGTTCCATCGACCATTTGACGTTATTTTCTTCCACATGCACTTATGCGGGATACTTCGAAGTATCAACTAAGCATGTTGTGCTCGTTGTGTATTTGCCTGCTTGTTAGTATTACAAACGATGTCAGCAGAGCACCTCCGCACTCTATTGTTTTTGTTTAACACCAAGCATATTTCGAATATACATCCTAACGGGCAGGTGTCTACAAAACACCAACACAAGGTCTCCTAGCATCTGCAGAAGAAAATATTAACTATCGATCCTGCGCTAAACTTTCCATACTGATCAGCCTCAAATAGTCGTTCCTAGATCCGTGGTGCGCTGAACTGCATGGATTTCATGCATCCTGATGAAAACTACCATCCGTACAGCCCCGATACTCCTAAGTCTTCCTCTTCGATGAGCGCATCTTTGTGTGTCTGCCACAGAGCAATTGCGATGGGAATTGCGCGTTTAAAGTCATATTTCCAGCCGATGAGATCAATCGACAGAATCGCCAAAGCCTGCAACGAGTACGGGAGGCGATGGAGTTGCTTACGACGCTATCTGCACTTGATTTCAGCACGCTCTGCGTGCTCTTAGCAGAGTTCATGAGTGGTACGATGTCGTCAAGTGCAGCTAAAAATGTTTGTATTTCTTGGAGGTGCCAACTCAAGGAAAAGTGATCATCGAAAATCTGGCTGCAATCAATGCACCGGTGAATGGAGCGCATTGTTTGATTGTCCAGATGATCCCTGGGAGTATTCCACTGAGTTTCCAGAAGACATGCAGACAATGTACGATATGTGGCGATTGATGACCAATGACCATTTTATCATGCTATGGTCGGCTAAGCATTAAGCTATACTAAACCTGCAGGGGTCTCAAACGTGTGATTACTTGAAGTACGAAACAGTAGAAATCTGGGAAGTCTCAACACCTTAGAAGACTTTTTCAAGCAGTGTTCCCCGAGTTGTACAGATAAATACTGTTAAGGATGCTGCACTTTTGGAAGCATGGGGACGACCGTATCAAAGAGTAGAAATTAAACTTTCGTTAGATGAAATAGAACCACGTGAATCAAAATTAGCTCGACCGCAGCACAAGCTCAAGCACACATATTGACGTTAAAAGTGACACCTGACGAGACTGAAGTTCTGGAACAGAAATGGTCCTGTTTAGTACAAGGTTTTGCGGTCGATTGCTCTGCGAGCTGGCGGACAAGCATCGTACTCCTGAACTCTTGGGAAACGGACAAATCGAAAAGTTTGAGATAGATTTGCTCGGGGACCCCAGCCTCAGGATTACAGCGGCGTTTTCAGCGATCGCAGACGCATTTTCAATCGACAAGCTGACAGTCTCGATCGATGAAAGCGGATTCGACTCATTACTTATACAATGGCAATGGCTAGCTTTCGCCGTTTTCAGCTGCGGAAAGAACGCCTCTGCACGAAACGTGACGATTTAAAAAATGATTACCGATAATGACGTGTCGGCAGTCGCAGCGGTACTAAAGTGTGGTTATCCTGAACCAGTTCCAGAACGAGGATCCACTTGTATCCCCACGTATGACTTTATTCAAGAAGGAACCGAGTTGCAATTCGCGGGAGTGGAAAACGACGACAATAAAGCGGTTGCTTTGCGATTGTCGCTGTCGAGCACTCTACAATAGTGCTAGCATGAGCTCATCCGTGAATTTCGTGGTGCCTGGTTTCGGGGTCTGCAATACAAACGTTGGTGTTGACGTGAATGAGTTTGTTCCTGACAATCCGGCGAGATCAAGCTTCATAGAACATAGATGTCATCGCATTTTTTCCCTCACATTGAGCGTTGTGGAGTGCAACTGGTGCTGTGCTGATAAAGATGTTAGGATTGATCGCTGGAGGTCTTCGTTCGTTGTCAATCTCCGATTTGTGTTCGGTTTTAAGCGACGGCCACCCCTGATCAACGTGGATCTCAGCGAGTTGGTTGCTTCGTGTCCTAAATTGACGAACCTCCGGCTTTGCTGCTTTAACGTGTCTGCTCATGAACAACTGCGTAACTGGGGTCTTGCTCGGTTGATTATCGTACGCACCAATCAAGTTCTTGACTTAGTGCCTATCGGATCCCACACATCGAATGGCACGAGAGCTAGTTGAACTTAAGATTGCTCAGTCAGTTAGATGGGGTTTCGTTGACAAAAAGGTGGAAGAGCTCGGCACATATAATGACATGTTCCTCTGTCACGAAAACTAATTCCCCGTGAGATCCAAAGCTGTCATGATAAGCGTTGTGTGGAGTGCTAGTTTGTCTATTGTACTCGCCTAAAGTTATCAGGCACGAAAATAAATTACGGCACGCATTTGAGTCTAGCATACGCTGTAGGCGTCCAATTGGACTGAGCAAGGCGCCATTGGACGCGCCTGACCGTGCCGAATCCATCGGTGGTCTTTGCGTCGAAAATGAGTTCGTCTAGAAGACGTTATCGATGGAGAAGCACGAGCTGTCGGCAGCCGAAAAGCGTCAGACGGTACGTCTGCACTGCATTCTCAAGGCTGAGGAACGAAAAGTACTTACGCCGCACTATAGTACTCTACGCCAAAGGCTTCGTCGCGATACGAGCTACTCAACGAGCACAATCGCGGACGTCATCGCCTCCTGTAACGAGCACCAGAGTCCATCGTCCTCGGGCGCCCCCAGCAACACTCCGGTTGCTGGCTGAAGATAACGCGTCTGCAAACAGCTGCATGATTGCTGATCGAAATTTGCAAGCAATTGTTGATAAGCTATAAGATCTCACAGGCCAAAAGTCAAGGTTCGATGCGTCAATCGCATCTTTAAGTCTTATCTATGTTCATTCGTTCTGAAAGGTCATAAACTTCTGCATCCATTCAGTTATAGAGGGCCAATATGAGCGGTAACTTTCACGACAGACAGCCCAAAATGCCTACCTACCCCTACAAGGGGACGATTTGCTCGAGTTTTGACGAACAAAGTTTTTCGATCGGCCATAGCGTCGCGAGGATTGGCTGGATAGATGTCTTGTTTCGACGAATGAACGCATCTCTCAGCGAACTTTCACGTAAAGAAAACCGCGCGCGAAAATTCGCAGTAGGGAAAGAGTTATGGCTGCACAAAGTTCGTGCCTGATGACTTTATGCGAGTACAATAGTCACTCTATGAGGGAATTAAAGGCAATTCACCGCCTGGATGCAAGGACGTTGAGCTTGATTTTCGGGTTTGCAGCGACACCTGAACGACGGTCGGTTCAAGCCATTTCATTTAGGGGCATAGGGCCTTATGCTGGTAGGGACAAATCTGCTCTGTCCGTACAGCGTGCAAGAAACTCTAGCTAAAACAATTATTTATGCTGATGTCTTAAGAATGTGCGGGTTACGCTCATGTGGATCGAACTTGATGCCAGGTGTACCAACCACCAACAGCGCGTTTTAGCGAGCAACTACCGGTGGACAAAGTAGTGCTAATAAAAATTACGAAGGCGCCATACTCTTTGAAGTAGCTTACTTGACTCGTGTCGAGATCTTGACAAACTCTTACCGTCACGATTATGCCATGACCACAAGCTGCTCCCCCACTTTGCCCTTAACGTACTCGAACCGACAACTCTGTCAATCAAGCTCTGGGAAATTAGATTTCCGCGCTACCTTGGTCCGAAGCACAGCAGCATTCGTCAGAGGCGGGAACATCTTCAAACACAGAGCAAGAAGCAATAGCGAATTTTCAATGTCCACCACTTTCGAACCGGTAGTTGTCGATGAACGTGCGCGCACATCAGGGATGTCGAAGGCCCATTGATCAAGCAGAAAGAAAGATCACACACGCTCAGCACTGCTCGGCGACACTAACGTGCTTGGAACAGCGATGCGCCACATTTGTCGGGTTGACTCACGTCTCTTTAACTTTATCAGTTCTGGTGAATTCCTCCTTTTAAACGTGCACAACTAAACGTGCACTTATGACAGGTCGCCGAAGAGATCCATGTCCAAGGCTTCGGGCTTTTCGTTCATGTAGTCAGTGTCGTCCTCCTCGTCAGTATCGGAGGAGGCGTGGTGGTGCGCAGCGGACTTTCCAGAACGACGCGTAGGCGTGCGAATTCTTACGCCGTTCGAGTTCTTGCCATTGCTGCTGCCGACACTACCGCTCTTGTGCTCCTTGTCGCTTGCCCTTGACCTGGTGCGGATCACTAACGCTGCCTCCTTAGGCTTCTGGTACTGGTACGTGTTCGTATTACTGTAGGATGATGAGTACTTTGCGCGCAATGCATGTGTCTTTTCCTCGCTCTTCTTCGCGAGGAAATTCTGAATGAGCTGGCGCTCGTGGTTGCTTATGTACGTAAGCTGCACGTTCGTGTCAATGACCAAGAAGAGCTCTTGGTACTCAGTCTCTTGGTTCGCAAAGGTCGCCGCAGGTTGGAATACGTAAGAAACGACTTCGAGGATGTCAATCGAGTCCCGATGATAAGGGATTCGCGCAAATTGCAGCCGTTCCGCCGGAATCGAAAGTGCAGCACTTGCGGCGCCTGCTAAGTACGTGTCCGGGTGACTATTTTCCTCTGAAGACGAGATGACTACTTCTCGCCGCATATTCTTGACGAAGCGCCACGTCGCTCGGTTTACGTACGCAAACTCAATAACCCGGTGGTCAATTTCTGATGTCTCTGGTTCAGGCAAGAGTTCCGCCACGATGCTTCTACCTTCGTACACTGCTAGCTTGGACGCCTCCACAAGCTTTTGACCGTCCACCAACACGCTTGTCATCGTACTTTGACGCAAATCACGAAGTCGTACGTGAGATGGCGTTAGGTTGCCATCATCAGCTTTCACCAAGTTCTTTTTACCAACTCGTCCCACACCGTTTGACGAATATTTTCCACAAGCATCTCTTCACTGATAACGATGTGGCTTACAAAGGTCAGCAACGAGTCATCCTTGCCAGTCGTCACCAGCACTTCGTCGATGTCGAACATGTCCGGGGTGTCACTGTCATCCACAAATGTATTCATCACAGCTGGCTGTTGGTCCTGATTGTTGTTGTCATCACTCGAGGAGGTAGAACCCGGAGCAATTGGAACAGCACGTCCTGGGTGATAGAACATTAACCTGAAGTTGTACTCACCGGTGTTTAAGGGCACACCTTCCAAGGCAAAGACCGTGTGATTGGAGCCAATAGAGAGCTTGGACAGCGTGCTGTCAATGGCCTTGATTTCGACACCGGCGCTGTTGATGCCGCGTAAAAGCTTGAACTGATTCGGATGCAGTCCGATCTTATCACTAATTCGTTCTTTAAGCGTGCGGATAGTTTCTCTTCGGTCAATGCGAATGGGCTCCGCTGCTCGCGACAGATACTTGAAATTAACTGTGATCATGTTGGCCTCGCGCTCGAAGAACGCCTCAGCAGGCGACGGTTGAGTGAGGTCTGGTGTTTCTTCAAAGTACAGTTCTGTACCGTTCACCAAATGCAAATCCATTTTCAACCGAAGGCTTAACGTGCGCACTTCATCGTTCCCATTCAGGATTTTGGCTGCAGAAATGCTGTAGGTGGTTGCGCTCTTTTAATGAAGCGAATTTTTTGTCAGCTGGAACAGAAAATTTCGTTGCAACAATCGCGCATAGTGACGCAATGTTCGCTTCATCGTCCACCTGAAGACACCTTGCCATCAACGCACCGCGGGTTGTCTTGCTGGTGTCGCTAGCCTTAACCGATTCAGGATCGACGAAACGCCGGATAAAGAGCTGCAGCTTAGTCGGATCGTGTTCCTCCCATTCTTCATCACCACTTTTAACCTCAAGGAACATTTGTTGACCGGAGTAAATCCCCAACGACAATAAGGTCATGTCTTCCTTGTCGTCGTACGTATCGGAGAGCAGGCAGTTGTAGTCATTGTACCCACGCAATCGCACGTTTTCAATGGAAGGGACCACCACATCCTTCTCGTTGGCAAACTCCTTGCACGCCGTCTCAAGCGTTTCGCGGATCGTCGCAGTCTTGTACACATAGATAGCCTTCTCCAAACTTTTGGGCTTGTTACCCTTCATGAAGAACTTCACTTGCACCTTCTTAGCCATCTCAATGCGTTCCTGTTCAAGCCTTCGGATTTTCTCTTCATCAGCGCGAATCTTGTCTTTCAAATACTGGGGAATGCTCTCCGGTAAGATCACGTTCACATTTTTATCTGCAGACACAAGTCGATACATGAGCATGTATGCACACGTGCTGTAACGCATGCTGTATCCAGAGCCAGTAGCACCGCCAAACGCCGTCTTTAATTCCGTATCGGTGATCTCGCTGACCGTTGAGTCATTAAAGTTATACCACTTTCCAGTCTCTAGTGACTTAATGAACGCGTAATAGTGGCCACCCAGGGCACTGCCAGAGTGAATTAGTACTGAGTACAACTCGTATACGTGTGGGCCCGACCGCTTGATCATGACCTCTGGGTCAAATGTGGGGATCCACGTATCAAACGCAGTACAATCATCCATCTGGTCGGTGTCTTCGTCGATTTCGACATCTTCGTCATCTTCGTCATCTTTCTCAAACGTTACCGGCTGTGATTCGTCCATGGAAGATAGACGGCGCATTTGTTCGCCTATGGCTGCCATTGCAGACGTCGGCGGAGGTGACGATGGTACTTTTGGTGTCGTCTCTTCGGGTACAGCTGCACTGTGGTGATTCCTGCCCTCCAGCACGTGTCGCTCCATAGACATTTTCCTAGCAATTTTCCCACGAACGCCTCCTTTCTCGTCGCTCACATACGAGTTCATGTCCAGATACTTGGGGAACGTGACCTCGTTGTGGAGCTTGATGCGGTTCATCGTGGCATAGTCAAAGTCGAAGCGCTTGAGCTGCAGCATCAGAATGTACGGCAGCTTCGAAAACTTGAGTCCCTTAATTGCATCCCGCTTCACCTTGCAGCGGTCGCACATCCACTGGTTTTCTTTGTTCAGCACTTCCGGTCGCAAGAAGAGCTCAATGGCTTCCTCGACCGTCTTCATCATCTCCGTCGATCCAAACGGCCTGATCACGAGTGACAGATCCAAGAAATTATCAATCCTCGAGCTCTCGTAGCCGCACTCGCAGCACTGCACATAGTCTTTTAGCGACCCTTGGTACAGGTCATTGACCAACGTCTCATTAACCGTCCCCTTGAATGATCTCTCCAGCGCGTCCAGCAGCACTCTGCAGAGCTCCTGCACGTCGTGCTGTTGGAACACATCAGCTCCTGTCCATCCAAAGCTCTTGGTCAGTGCCTTGGTGCTGATGGCGTCCTGTGTGGTGAGCTGCAGCTTGGCGAAAAGGTTCTGCAGCTGCAGTGGGATGTTGTCTTCATCTGCTTCTTCTTCACTGTCTTCACTCTTCTCTTCCTCTTCCTCTTCTTCACTTCTTTTTTCCTCCTTCACCTCCTTCTCTGCTCGGTGGCACATCCAGCTGTACAGTCCTTGGCGAAACTCTGGCGTCATGAACATGCTCTGCAGCAAACTGTTCATGTAGCACGTGGCTCCTTGATTGAGAGCCCCGTGAAGGCGCTTCTGGGTCTGCTGAAGCCGCTTGAGCTGCCGTAGCTGCTGCCGCCATTGCTGGTATAGCCAGGCGAGTCGTAGAGCCCCTCGAGCCCTGAGGACGAGTAGGTCGTTAAGGCTGTGGACTGGACGCTTGGCGAGGCCTCGTCGTCGTCCTCGGCGGCCTTGGGCAGCTGCGACAGGACGGACGCCACGTGTGCGCGGTGGGAGGCCGAGAAGTCGTCGCCGTCGTCGCTGGTCGGCTGGCGGGGCGCTTCTTCTTCGCTCCAGGCGTCCATCGAGTTAGGATATGACGTTTACTATGGACGGGGAGGAATGTGGACTGAAAATATATAAGGAGATCCAAACAGGATGGTGTGCACCACATGAAAGAGTGGGTTTTTCGACCAATGCAACAAGGGTGTATAGAAATATACATTCGTGAGTGATATGCTTGGAAGATTAGGCAACGTCCTGTTCACGAGGAAGAAGTTGAGGATGGAGGTGACAAGATGAGCTGTTTCGTCTGGTTGGGAATATATGAGGTGATGTGTTGTGTTAGATGCAGATGGTTTGCTGCGTGTGAAGATGTTGGGTGGATGGATGCAACATCATGGTGAGTCCGGTGTTTTGACGCTTGGATGGCAAAGGGAGAGACTGGAGCGTCGAAGCTTCATCAATGGTATGCAGACAGGGCGGTTCTTATTTATCATCCGTGGCGGACGAGTTCGAGTTCGAGATCGAGGAGTTCTACACCAGACGCGGCGTCGGAGACATGTTCTTGGCCAGCGGCAGCTCCTCGTCCGAGTCTTCAGAGCCGTAGTACGTCCTGTCGCGCTTGATCGTGAACGAGTCGGACAAGAAGTCCAGCTCACCGGCACGCAGCTTTTCTTTCCGCCAGTACACATAGCACACGCCCATCGCGACGCCGTACAGCATGGCTACGGAATGACACCAAGCAGCGACAGCAACAACACACAGACAAACAGCATGCAACACGCACAGCAATTAGCATAACTTAACTTTTAGTAAATGTCCTTAACAGCCCCGCCACTAGGAGTTCATCAGCCGTACCGGCTTCGAAGCACGAGTTGGCCCCGAGTTGGGCGTCTTGGCGTTGTGAATATACAGCGGCTGGATCTTCAGCAAGCAGCCGACCACGATCTGCAGCAGCAACAACAAACACCATAATAACAAACAGAGATACAAAATAAAACAAATTAGCGCGAGTAAATAAACAAGGTATTGAGATTCATACAGTGGAGTGGGCCGCACCAGGAAGACAAAGCCGGCGAAGCTCAGCATCAGGCCGAAGAGGTAGCCTGTGGGTGGGGAAGGAGGTTATATTGAGATTGAGGAGCAGGTGAGACGAGGCGGGTCGTGGAGGTGGTTATTAGGGAGCAAGCCGCACGTACATCCGGCGCTCATGGTGTCCGCGGTCGATGTCGGTGTGAATAATGATGCAGGTCCGACGACTAGGTTTTCAACCAATGGGAGGGCCAGCTAATGGATACAGCTGGTCGCGCTGAATATGTCAATTCAGTGAGCCTCTCATTAGTATGGGCCTGTTTCATTGGAAGGATTGCTGGAATAAAAAAGTGGGTGCGGATTTGTTTCCCGTGTCGAGAGGATGATTTTCACGTTGGGCTGAATTTGGCTGTTTTTCACAGGGGTGGCTGTAAACCCCGTGGCCTTCGATTGTTTACACATGAACCAATCAACCATCTGTATGATGTAGTTTTCTTAAATATGTGTTCCTGGCATTGGCGCATACTATCAGTCTTCCGTTTCACAACTAAGTGCGCTACGATCTAAATGCAGCTTCGTTGGACTGCTCCAGCACCACCAGGTTAGTATTGAACTCAATGCATTAATACATTCACTAGCAATGTGCGTTGATTATAGAAAGCATCGTTGTGTGTTCATATTGTGCTTCTCGCTTCTTGCTGAAGGTGTTTCGAACCAAACAATGGACTGATCAGAGAATACTACGGTAGGAGTCTACGACGGCATGACGTAGACTCCTATCGAGCTTAAAAGCTCGTTGTGGGCGTAGCGAGGCATATTACGAGATCACGAACCGGTAGCCAAAAGTCGGTGAGCGGACTTCTCTATTTCGAAATTGTCACGATATCTGTTGATACGCGGCTTGAGTCTTGCTGGCTATGCGTTAAGATAGGAGACTTCGTGTTGAAGTAGTATATATTTGGCATTTTCAAGACTAAAAGAAGCCTTGGCTAGTAGCTAGACTATACAGTGGCTAAAAACAGGGAACAACTCTGTCTGCAAAGGAGCTTCGGTCCTGATGCGATCCTGTCCTGAAATGCTTGTCCTGATGCGATCTTGTCATGAGATGGCGAGGACGGTTCCCGTTGTGAATAAACACACGTTGTACTCGTGACACCACCGCTAGCGCGCTGTGTTCCCGGTGTACGGTATCGCTGTCTCGTATTTCAGCTACATTTTTGGGCCAAAAGTATGAACAATTTTCTGCTGGAGAAGACTTTACTCCTCAACTAAACAATCTGATGAATAAACTATATAACTAACGTCTGGTGCACTGTGTGCCCTCAAATTACAACGGGCACAAGATGCACTATAAAATCTGGTTTTGCGCTTCGTCGACCTGCGCTGAAAGTGGTAAGTCATGCCCGTATTGGTTCACGAGTGTCTAGAGGAAGACGTGCACGAGTTCTACAAGCATGGAGAACACCTAAATGCATTTGGGTCACCAAAATATAGGCCGTTTACTCGTGTGATGAAAACAATGACCCACCAGATGATCCAGCACTCAATGACTTCGACTCGGATTCGAAACGCGTTAATTGATGATCTTTCGTTGACACAGGTCAATGTTCCAAAGCTGAAGACAATACAAATTTTGTTCAACTAGAAGAGAACTATTATGTTCCACTCGGATATATCTGATGATGTCATCGCGCTTTGCACAGGCCCTCAATACAGCCACGATCTAAATGATTCAACAGCTTTCACGTGTGGGTACGAGCTCGACAAAGAGGGAAACCCTATCCTTGGTACTGGAACCGATGCAGACCCGTTCGTGCTAGCTATTCCAACAAAGGAGTTAATTCGCGACTTGACCGAGAACCTAAAAACTTTATTTTTCATATGGATGCAACATTTAAGTTCATCCAGCGTCGTTTTCCTGTCTTCATATACGGAGTTTCTGATGCTTCAAGAACGTTCCATACGGTTGCATTGTTCATCGTGTCACAGAGGACGGAAGTGCAATATTCGGCGACGCTTCAGGTTATATTTGACCAGTTCCTACTCATTGTTGGACATCGATTCCGTATGAAGCACCTTATGGCTGACGCAGAGGACGCTCAATTTAACGGCTTTCTCAACGTGATTGCATCGGATATGGATGGATATCGTGTTTTGACCGACACACACTTCATTTAAGTATGTAGAATACCACCCAATCAAACGGCTCTCGCCGTATTTCAGCGAATCCCATGCTAGCCGCCCGACGTTTTAGCCAATAGCTATTATTAGGGTTAGGGTAAATGACGACTGAGACGTAACCAACACGTGGCCGACACATCATGTCAGCAACGGCGAGGATATATGTTTGTCGCTGTTACAAAGTTTAAGTCATTCGCGATTTGCCGGATCTCAAGCAGCCAGATGCCATTTCACTTAAAACAAATGAGCCTCCAGGATCTTGCTCCCAGTGGTCGGGAAAAATAATTTCAATACAATAAATTATCAAATTTCCACTAGAAATAACTATTATTGAACTTGCCAACTCCAATGCAATATCATATTGTCCAATAATTGGCAATACAATATCACAAAAGTCTCCCTTACAAATGTTAGGTATACTCCTTATTATAAGAAGTCACACAACCAATGAAAAGCCGTAAAATCTGAAGAAACACCACAAAACCCAACGCCCAATAAAATTTAAATTGCGGCAATTTTTATTATTGTCAAACTCGAAATTGCAATTTTTATGATTGGGTAAAAATTAGATCAATACAATATTCTACTGAAATGTCCGACCACTGCTTGCTCCTGAAAACACAAAGAGAGCTAAAGCTGCAACTATCAAAGCGTTTAATGTGTTTCTCGCGTCAGAGAACATTACTTTGGAATTCGTCCGCACTACTCTACTGTCAGACGAGAAGGGGTCAGTCTTCGTCAAGCTATTGGATCGGTTCGCAATGTATCTCGCGTTTGCTCAAGGCCGTGGTGGAGAACTGCGGAGTCGGAACACCGTGGTGAGCTACTATCACAACGTCAAAAACTGGCTAATGGACGAGTTTCCTCAGCATCGACACATTATTGAACATCGCCTTCTCAAGGTCGTCCGGATTCTGGAGCGCTACTGTTTAAAGCGACAGCAAGGCGGAATGGCGGTTAAGGCAACACCTTGTACCAAGGACGACCTACGTGCCTAGATCTATGGCCTGTATTACGATGCCAGCTCCGCGGGAGGGTATCAGGATGCGGCGCTGCTCAGCATCATATGGTATGCGTTTGGACGGGCCTCGGATCTTGCTTTTGTCCAAAAAGCAACATGTTAGTATCTGTGGGGAACGTACTCTTCATCCGTTTAATACACACGAAAGAAAACAAGGTCTCTCGCTTTTTCCAGACGAAAAATATTTTTAGTACGTGCCCACTACACGTCATTGGAATGGCGTTAGCGATGCAATCGTATCCGATGTCGTCGCTGTTGGATCTAGAGCAATTAAGTTGTGACGACGACGAATCCCAGTTGCCACATTTGGACGAGACTCCCTAATGGAGGCGCTGTTGTGTTGTGACGACGACGATGAACCTGTGCGAACGACTTCTGACGCATTCACCAAACGCTCAACGTCTGCCCCGCTAAAGATGCAGGGATACGTTAATCGCTTGGTCAAGTCGGCAAGTGAACGGCAAGCGAAGGCGGGTGTGTCAGCTGGACTCTCATCTCATTCATTTCGTCGAGGTGGAGCTCAATATGCAAATACTGATGAGTCCTTAAGTTCGCAGTGGATCTTCGACCGTGGTAGTGTCCCGGATCGGGACTATGACGTAATAGGGGAATTGTCCAGGGTGTCCCATAAATAACGTGTGGGACTGCACATTCATTGGCTATTGGACAGGGCCAACCATTTCAACAACGGGGCTTTGGCTGGCATAAGAGCCAACCTCGCGTCATCTTCGGTGGAAGGCGGGGATCTGGCGGCCGTTGATGACTGGCGGGAGGAGCAACTCGGTGCGACGACGGTGAGGACGGATGGCATGCGGCTGGAGAGCACGGCGTGGCTTGAGAAGGAAGGGATGTCAAGCGCCGGGATGGAAGTCGTGGCGGAAGGAAGCGTCGACGCGGGTACAAGTGGCTCGGCGTCGAGCGTAAAGGATCGCGAAGGAAGGAGGGGTGTATGTCTGTGAGGACGGGTGGCGCGCCGAGGGTCACGCCTTCGAGAACGCGGAAGGGAGGTCGTGCCCAAGGGTTAGTGGCGGCCGCCCGCTGCCTCGCAGGTAAGTAGGTAGACTTCTCATTTTGCCAGGGATAGCACAAGCGACTTGGAACAGCAAGGAACAGCAGGAACACTAACAGTTAATCGAGTCTATTTCTCTTTACACGCTACTTGGACTACCGCGTACGGGGCTAAGCGTGCCGGCTTGGCGTTCTTCAAGGCGTACTTGGCACGAACAGCTGGGGCGTTCCTCCATCACCGGAGCTCGAGGGTTACTTCGTCCCGCGGGTCGCTCGAACCCAGCGTTCTGGCATCCCCGCCCCGGGACAGTAGCTGGAATATGACAACTACAAATAAGGCTTTCGCCATGTGCTCAACACCACGAAAGAGGACAGGAACGTATCCAAGGTTCTTAGCGACTGGAAATCGGGCGACAAACCTATAGTACCTTCCTTGCATGAGTTTGATACGGTCACGACAGCATCAATTCGCAACTTAGCGAAGCTACTGTTTGCTTTCAGCATGGAGCTTGGGGATCGTTCCTTGGATCTTGACTTGAGCGTCGCCGATCTTCTAGTAGTGTCGGTAATTCAGCACTTCCCTGAAATCAACGACAGGTATCCGATGAGTCCGCACGTGTCACGGATGCGCACATGCCAGGTTTCACTGCAAATTGAGATGCCAGAATTGCTAGCCCGGAGTGTGGAGCTAAATCATTAAGCGAGCAAGCCCTGCGACAAAGAAGAAAAACTAGTGTCTCGTGAGTATCAGTTGATGAATCACCAGAATGCTGTGATTGCTCAACTTGTAGTTGCAAACAAAGCTCAGACCGTGCGCATAGCTCAGCTAGAAAAACGAGTTTTGCGCGCTGGTGGCGGTGATGTCTGTTGTGAAGGCGCCTCCAGCGAAGGAATGACTGAAGCTTACACACAAGAATCTGCGATGGTGAACACTTCTACTTTAAAGAAGCGTTTACCTTCAAAAACAGCATCGGAGAATTGGTTTGAGTGGTATACCATGACTCCTCGACTTGGGAACGATGTAATGACCGTCAGTATAAGTCTCAGTCCAAGCAAATTGTTGCATTCCTGAAGCTTTTTTACCTGGTGGGTTTACACTTGGCCCATCCGGCGATCATTATTCGGCTGAAGTAAGGAAAGCGGGTTACTTGGCGCAGACAAACATATAAACATTTCTTCGTGGAAGAGGCATTAAGCGAAAATTAGGGTCTGGTCTGCTGAAGCAACTTCGAGGTCTTCGTCGAGAAACTCATCTGAGAGAGTTATTTGCAAAGTACCGTGCACGCTTAAATGTTGGTCGGATCATAGACCCTGCGCCAGAAGCAACGGAGGAGTAATTTAACGCAACCAAAATACAACGTTTGAGACCGTGCGATGCTTCAAATTGACGGAGCCTATCAGAACAAAACAGCGTCGCACCTTTCTATCATTTGTAAAATGTGAAGATGGCGCACTATAGCAGATCCCGATTCAACGTTGCTGCTCAGGCATTTATTAGTCAACATTTTCCTGGTGCGAGAGTATCACACGAAGCCTTAAGCTACCTCGTTCGGAGATGCACGGTCGTGACCAACATTGGTCCAGCCTTGATATTTTTCTGCTTCGGTCACTCTCGACGCTGACAGTGCAAGCATGCCGCCGCATCGAGGGACGCCACGTTCGTGCTTGGCGAGATACACTTCGGCTTGCAGAAGAAGCTGAACCTGCCGTAGCTGGTGACGCTCCCCTGCTGATCCTGGCGACACGTCTACCAGCAACGATGCTGTCTATGCTTCTTTTAGTGCTGCTGGTAGTTGTGGTGCTGCAGTTGGTGCTACAGGTGCTGGTGCTGCTGGTGCTGTAGGTGATGCTGCCGATAGTGTCAGTGACGTCAGGGTGCTGCTGCTAGTGCCGGTGATGTCAGTAGTGCTCCTGCAAGCACCGAGTCGCCCGAAGACGGTAGCGACAGTGACGTCATCATCCTGCCCAACTCTTCAGTCGCTGACATGCTAGGTGACAGCGACAGCGAAGCTGACTGGATGATAACGGCGGACTTGACACCAGCACCGACACCAGCTCCTTGGTACGTCCGCGAAATTACGACCTCCTGGTCAACGAGTGTACGTGGTAGACTGAGAACTTACCGAAGAACCCGCTTCGATCCTCCCACCCGCAACGGTTGCCGCTTACAACCGTTATCGTCGAGCAGAGGTGCGTCGAGCGTACATTGAAGACGAAGCAGACCACGGCCCAGGCGGAACAATAAGGTTGCGCACCAGACGACAACGCCGCCCGCTTCTCGCCTGCGTCGAGCTGCAGACAACTGAAAGACGTGGATTTTTCTCAGCTTGCATGTATTACCTTCGCCAATACGACTTCGCACAACAAGGTTTAGCTGTGTACACAGCACATCAAGTCTTCGCGATCTACATAGGCTTGTACTTGGAAAACAAGTAGGCTCCACTGCACGCAGCACACCATAGTTCATCCTGCTACATAATATACATCTGCAAACAAATACATTAGCACTACATCAGCTTGTAATTCAGCAGTAACGCAAGATACCTTACGTCCTGCGCGCCTTCCACGCACACACGCGCCGTCCCCGCTTGACTCGCTTGGCTGCTGCTGCTGCTACGTGCGTCTGCTTCTGGCAGGGGGACCCGCCTCCCCTCGCCTACGGCCGCCCATGCACGCACATGCCGTCCCCGCTTGCCTCGCTTGGCTGCTGCTGCTGCTACGTGCGTCTGCTTCCGGCAGGGGACCCGCCTCTCCCCGCCCACTGCCGGCAATGCACGCACGCGCCGTCCCCGATTTACTCGCTTGGCTGCTGCTGGTGGTCTTGCTGCTTCAGTGGAGATTGTGTTGTGAGCGGCTCCTCCACGGAGACTCTCCGGGAGAGGCCATACCTTCAACGTCTGGTCTACCTGCTTTAATCAATTAAACTTATTTGGTATTTCTTCCAATCATGCCTGTGTCGGCCGCTGTCAGCCCGTGCACGCTATGGATGCATCATATCTGATGTGTCTCTTCCAAGTCATTGAAAATACACGCGACGCGCTAGAGCGATTGTCTGATGATGTGGTGCACCTTGCTTTTAAACACCTCTACATTATACACTATGCTAAAACTGCTAATGAGTACGAGCAATTGAAGCACAACACTATCCTGAAATGGTCAGTCTGTAACGATTCGCAGATTTTCATTAGCTACTTTCAAAACCAGTGGCTAACATCGAGATACAGCAAGTGGCAGTGCTATCATTCCCCGTCCGGTATCGAAACCACTAATCCTGTGAACACATTCAACAAGTTCATCAAACGTGACTTTAGCCTACGTGTCCGTCTAAAAAATGGTGAGACAGTACGGAAAATATTGCTTCTTTGCAAACATCAAGCTATTGCCGGGCCCACCTTCCAACTAAAACCACAACCCAGTGAAAGACTAGTGAGCAGAGCCAATAAAATATGTAAGTCTCCACTGTAGCGGGTTCCCGAGAGACATTGTAACATTCGACTTATGATGGGGAAGCTAGACTCGACGGATGACATCGTATTGAGCCACAAGTATCGCAGTGCAATTAACTATGCCGACGCCGTTAAAAGGGTGCAGTAAACCAGAGACGTATGGAGCGATGGGGACAACCTGTAAATGGTTGGGAGGTCAACATTTCACACCGTTCCTGTCAATGCCGATCTTTTCTCAAGTACTCAAATTGCGTCCATTTGATAGCGGCCATGCGAACTTGTAATCTGGCGATCACAGGTTGGAAATTACCGGAGTGTTGCTTCGCTAGTCGAAATGTAAGCCAATCGACTGATGTAAGCACCGTGAGACGAACAAGCAACAGTGGGGTTCCACTAGCCGAGAGCGAGGAGGGTGTTCCGGCAGGGGTAGTCAACTTCGGGGTAATCGACTTGTGGAGGAGCTTCAAGACCCAGTAACGCAATTTTTGCTTCGAGACGTATTCGTGGAGGACGGCCTAGAATTGTGTCGCACGCGTTCACTTTAGAGTAAGGTCAACGACACCTGCGGAGTAGAATATATAACAAAAGGTATTTAGGAGGGCCTTGTTGTTTGTGTATTTGAATTAGTATCTTTATAGCGATATCTATTATTTAAATCCCAGCATCAAGATGAAGTCCAAATATTTTGCTGATTGCGATCGTAGATGACCGTCCCAAAGAAGGCGTGTCGTGGATCTAAAATGGCGTCGGATTGTATAGAGCTTACATCATGAGCAGTGTCGTTCTGTAGTCCGTTCATCGTCGCCTTGTAGTCTTTTCATTGCTTTTAACATTCTAGACTTCGTGAATGCCTCCGACGGAGAATGTTCGTCTAGGTACCGCTCCGGATCAAACCGAGCAATGCTCAAAGAAGATGCAAACACGTCCGTCAATCTTGTAGCTACAGATATGTAGGCGTCCTCTGCAAGTTCCTCCATCCTTAGCTCGGGTTAGTTGGACTGCACTCGATACCATGGCATGTATCACTCCCGATAAGCTCCCCTGGTTATAGCTCGAACTTAGCATGAGCATTTTTTTTTTTGCTCTGTGCTACACGCGAAAACGCTAAACTTTCACTTAAAGCGCGTGCCACTTCGATTGACGTCTGTCTGTCAGCCTGCTGACGTGTCCTGGTTTCAACAATGTGAACAAAGGCTCCGTAAGGAGTGGGTCGCTAAGCTGACGTCACAACTGAAGGCTCACCAAGCTCAGCAAGAAACAACCCCTTCAGGCTAGTGCCCCCTACCCGTCGACATACTATCGCTTGGATGATGGCTTCATGGAGTGATTTGGGAGATCGCGTTATTAAAAGCGGGTTTTCAGGTCTTTAAAATGTGCGGGGACGCAGCATATCGATTAAGCTGATACAGACAAAATTGCGGTTGTAAACGAAGTAGTAGACGCGCTTGAGCGCCTCAACATTGGTATCTATCGATTATGTCGTCTGAGGAAACAATTGACGACTCAGACGACACAATTGATAGATACGCGGCCTCCGCTGAAGTTGAAGCAAGGTAAGCAATGCCACATGGCAAAATGAGGTTGTTTTTGCGCTTTTTTATATCTATGCAGCACCGCCCTGTCCCGCTAGACTAATGTTCTACAGTATGCACTGAGCAGATTACTATTGCACTGTTGGTCATAGGCTATATCATTCAGACTCATAACACTCATATTTCATTTGGCAGTGAGAACACTAAGCTTTATTTAACCCATTAGAGAACTCTGAGATGCAGCTCCATTGCCATAGGTGAACTGATGTCCGTGGCCGATTTTCAGCCCTGTGAACCATCCCCTAAGAGGCGCCACAGCATGACCAGCTCTTGTGTCAACACCCCATAAGTCATCAGTTAGCTTTATACTCGTTAGTTTCCTTACGTACAACGAATATGTTCTCTTACCTCGCGCTCAAAACATTCCGAGGTTAACCTGCGGCGATGGCTCCCCTCCTTCACTCATGGGGACGTCGCCTTCCTCATCGCATGCGAGGCTCTTGGCGTCATCGGCGTAGTCCCCGCTCTCTTCTAGCTCGGTCCTACACTCGTCACGCATGTGCTTCTCACCCGCCGGCATCATAGCTTTCAGGGTGTTGATCGCTGACTACTTGGTTTTACGAGTTTTCTTTTTAGCTCCAAGAGCCGTTTCAATGTACGTCCGGAACAGCGGACCCCTTGTCTGTTTGGGTCTCTGACGCGAGCCGTCACTGGACAGTTTGTCTTATAATGTCCAGTCGCAATGCACTAGCAGTATACATCTAGAGCCTTAGAGTCGGCCTGCTTCCGCTTCTGGCCTTAGTTGGATCGAACGTTGTTTATCGCAAGAGCGGAGCTTTTATCCATGCCCATGGATATCTCATTCTTAGACTTTTCGCCAAAAATGTGGCGGGGAGCACCCTTGACCTTTTCATCGTAAACTCGTCCTTTTTCATGGAGATCGACACCAAAATTCGCTTGGAACTTAGGACATAACTTTTACACAGAGCTACGACTCTGTGACCATTTCCTGTCCGATCAAGGATTGCGTCTTCCGGTTTATTCCGTTCCGGGCCTTCTTAAGCTATCAAAACATCGTTTTAGATCATGTCATTGGCTCTTAGCCACCTTAGACCACGACTGTGTAAGCTCGATTAACTCGGGCCGGGTCACCTTGACCGATGTCCTGCTCAAGGGCATTAAGGACCTCTCATGGGTCCATGTGCGACACCAGGCCTAGAGGGTGGAGGGGAAGATGTTCGACAGCACCTATTTAATGATTCTGCAGTTTACATATACCTCTTTCTCAGTCCATCACGGCCCATCGCATCACCAGCTTCTCCTTTTCAGACAATCGGATCTGCTCTGGCACGGATGGCGGCCTTTTTTCGGAAATTCCCGCAGGAAGTTCGCCATCAGCATGCGAACTTCTGGTACCCCTTTCTAGCTGCTTGCGCTTGTAGAGTTGATCTTGAAAGTTGATGTGGTTCAACGACTTGTCCTTTTCAAATAGCATGTTCCTTGCCTTTGAAAGGTTCGATGAGGAGCAAAAGGAAAATACGAATGACAAATTATTGGAAGAGGTGCTTCTTGTTTATTTAAAATGAAACATGAACTCTTGTTTGGGCAAATCCGATTAATATTAGGCAGTAGCGTTGCTCATATATTAGGTAAGTTGGTCAACCTGAATGGTATTACTTTGGGTATGCGAAAAAGCTAATCTGAGACCGACGCTGAAGTGATCTCGAAAAATATCGATCTTGGACATCGCTCAGGGATGCTCGCTGTCATCTGTTGCGCCACACTAAGTGACCTACATACAAATCCTGGTATGGGAATTGTCAGTGATGAACCAACTTTGGCAAGACGGTTGCTGAAGCAGTTGGTTGATGTATAAGACTGAGTAGGCAAAGGAGTCAACAAGCAACGCCATTGAGGGCCAACCAAAGAGGAATGAAACCAACCCCTAATAATCTAATAGGATAAGAACAGCCAAGGGATGTTAACCCCCCGCACTCACGGGATTTTTGACCTCCTATCGGGTCCTGTCGCTGTCGCTCCATGTAGTATATACAACTTGTTATAGGTAGGGCTATACTATATGTTTGTATAGGCTCTAAAAAGTACGCTGTCAATTTATGTTATGCGGGAAGATTGTTTGATCTCAGTGCAAATCACGCGCACTGCTATAGCCAAGCATGTAGTCAAAGCCACCATAGATGTGCTGGTTGTATGCTGCACGCTGTATATACTGCATGTCAAAATAGTCCCTTTTATCGGGAGGCAAAAAAGTACGTATTAGTCGATCTATGACACAGGGTGGCTCTACTATTTGCAAAGACCTACGACGAAGCAAACACACATCATTGAATACAAACAAAAATAGCTTGCGCTTCCATTGAATTCATTGAACTTAGAGCTCGTCTTCCTCCTCACACTCACTTTCCTCCACGTGGTCGTCCTCCTCAGCCGCCGCCGCCTCCTCCGCCGCCTCCGCCGCCTCCGCCTCAGCGTCCTCCTCCGCAGCCGCCACCTCCTCGTCTTCTTCCTCTTCCTCCGCGTCCCCGGAGCTATGGCGGCGGCGTTTCTTACCCAGGCCGCGCATCTGGATGTCGCGGCCCACACGGGGGCGCGGGCGCTCGTCGCCGTTCTTCCACTTGACGTGCCGGATCTGGCACGTCATGGTGTTGCCTGGGTAGTGGGAGGGGCGTACGCGGTCGCACAGGTAGACACTGCATGCACGTAGGACGAGACTTAGTGTAAGTTGTAATAAATCGAATGAGCGCATGCACATCTTACCGTTTCTGGCCGTCGCTGCACGCGTCGCAGTAGAACCGGGTGGCGCTGCGCTGGCCCACCTTCTCCTCCGGATCGAGCACACCTTGCACTGGTGCTGGGGCCGCTTGCGGATACCCTTGCGTACTTGCGTCCACTCCGGGAACTCAGTGAGCCTGTGCTCACCAGGTACAGCAACCGAGTTTGGCGTCGGAGGGCCTGGCGAAAATATCTACGGACAAAATAGCAAATCGACAAAGTACCACAAGTTAGATATACAACATGTACCAGTGTAGACATGTAGGACATACCTCGTCGACGAAATCATCGTTGGAGACTTGGAGCAGCTGTGTTTGCAACTGCTCAAGAACTTGGCGTGATCTGCAGGCGCTTCTCCTCGTTGTTGCTGCGCGCAGCGATACACGATGAAGGCGTTGACTATGCCCATGTCGATCAGCCCGAGGAAGATCGTCTTGTAGTACTTGCGGCACCTCACTGAGAGCTGCAGCGAGTAGCGCTGCAGTCTCAGCTGGTCGTGGATGTCCACCCCACCCATCCAGCGATGGTAGTCGCGCATAGCGGACGGGCAGGGGATCGTAGCTCGCCGGCCACCAGGAATACGGCGCCCTAAATAGGAACACACAAAACACAAATACACTAGTTAGTAAATTGAATAATATATCACCGTCATGTCGTACGTACCGCACGTTTCGACCGCGGTGCTGCTTCCCGTGGACAGCAGGTAGACCGGCAGGCGATCCCACCACATCATGGTCTGAAGCTGTGGGCAGGCCTTCGCCACAGCCACCACAGCTGTACCCCGGGGAGTGCTGGCAGGGCGCTTGACATCCTCGGTGATGAGGGCGGGCGGGAAGCCCATCTTATTCGTCTGGATGGTGCCGACCAGGTACACGTTGCGGTTTAGCAGCTGCAGCGCTAGCTGTACCGACGTGTAGAACCGGTCGGTCACCACCACGTGAAACACGCCATCTTGGCGGGGAGGGAGCACCGCGTCCAGGTTGCGGATGACCGCTGTCGGGCCTGAGTTCGGGTCGGCCGAGTACTTGGTGGGGTCGTCGCCTCCCAGTTCGTCCGACTGCAGCTCAGTGCCGCAAAACACTTCAAGTCTACATGTTGTATAGAAAGCATGTGTACAAACAATAGGTGTTAATATACAACATGTGATACTTAGCCAAAACCCACGAACTCCACAATGGAGAACGCGGGCAAAAAAACATGCAAAGTACAACATGCAGGTCACGTACCGAACACAGTAGGCAGTATCTGCACAGCAAGTCAAGAACAGCTTAGTCCCCCACTTGTGCGGTTTGTCCTTCATGAACTGCCTTGTGATGTTGAATTTGCTCCGTGACGGGATCATAGCTTCATCAAATGCCAGCACTGGTGGCACTCTGTAGCCAGCAGCAAAAGTAGTCTGGAGTTGATCGACCACCGACCGAACTTTCCACGCTCGATCGGTGGCCGCCTTCGAGTCGGTGTTGTCCATAAAGTGCAGGTTCTGCATGACTCGACTGAAGCGCGCTTTGAACATGTAGCGCCCGAACGTGCCTTTGGGAATCGCACCGGCAGATGACCTCGCCCAATGATCAGCAAAGCGTCGTTTGTGTGGACACAGCATGCGGGCAATCAGCAGCCCGACACAGTGTACGATCTCCTCCGGCTGAATCCTCTTGTGTTTTTGTCTCTGCCAGCATCACGGCCTCTCGAGTCGTCGTGTCGTCACGAGCGACCTGGTTCTCAAACATCCGGTCTACACGCTCGTTGACATGCTGGTTGTAGTACTTGTTGCACTCTGCCGCAATCCGCCGCCATATCCTAGGTGGCATAAAATATAAAAACAGCTCCAAGGGTGATTCCGCCTTCTCCATGACCTCGTCAGTAGGTCCGTACTCCCCGGTATACAGTCCAGGGTATGCTTCGGTTCTCTGCGGCTGAGTATCCGGGTCTACACATAATATACAACATGTTAGCGATCAGCACTAGTAATATATACAACTTGCATACACACAGCACTTACCAAAATTCCAGCCAGTCTTCCGCATCTTCTTCAACGCGTCCGGGTCCTGGGCAAGAACGTTCAACTCTTCAGGTGTGAGTCCGTCCCAGGTATCGGTTGTCACATCCCAGTCACGCGTCAGCTTGGCCCGTGCAGCTCTCACGCGCTCTCGATCCATGGCCTTTCTCGCGCGTAGTCTACGCTTGTGAGAATGTCCTGGCCGAGAGCAACCTCGTCGACCTCATCGTCAAGTTCGGCCTCGGTCTGACGATCCAGCACGTTTTCCACCTCGGTGTACCACTCGTCAGACCCAGCACCTTCACCTTCCAAGTCTGAGTTCAGGTCGTTGTTGTCAGGCATCGGCTCAAGCTCCGCGCCATCAGCTGCAACTGCAGTGATAACCGTAGAAGCAGCTGCAGCTGGCGTCTCTGCGGCTGCAATGTCTCTCTGCTCAAAACCCAGCGACCTGTCCAGTACAGCATACAACAGATATAGTACAATACACAACACACATACAACCTGTTAGAAATATACCATGGTGTATATACAACGTCGTCAACATTCGTACCTCGAAACGTTACGAGGCTCGTATGCGCCTGCAACACTATAGCACATAGTGTACCAAAGAACAAGGTTAGATATACGTAATAACACAAAGATTATGGATCACACCTTACCTGGTATCATCGTCACTGTCAGCTGGTCCGCGGCCTCCGTCTTCATCATCGGCATCGGCATCCTCGTCCTCCTCCGACACGTCGCTCGCAGTCCTTTGCCGCTTCTTCTTCTGATCGGTATTCGACAGCGCCTTCCGCTTTCCAGAAGCAGTTGACGCTGCCGCACGCGCACTTCTGTTACTGTCAAACATGTCAAACAAAACAACATGGTTAGATCACAACATGTAGTATATACACCTTAAGCTCCACGCACCTAGAACGCACACGCGCCGGAGGCCTGCCCTGCTTGCTCGCGCTCAGCAGGATAAGTGCGGCTTCGCGGGCGGCCATACCTCGTTCCTCCTCTGCCTGGGTCGTCAAACGCCTCTGCCCCTTGGCAACTACGCTGCGTGAAATGGCCTCCTCTGCGCGCGCCACTGCCCTTGCATTCTTCTCGTTCTTGGCGGCGCGGACCTTGGCAGCCGCGGCCTTCTTCTCGACTCTTGCCTTCTTGGCCTCGGCTTTCTTTGGATCCGCCACCGCCTTCCCCTTCCCCTTAGCAGCAGCGCGAGGCGCCCTTTGCTTGGCGGCGAGGTACGACGCATGCTTGCCCACTGGAGGCCGTCGCGGCGGCCCACCCGTAGCGCGAAGTGTAGCCCTCGCCGCACTGGACGCACCGGCTGCCGCCGGCGTCTTCGCCGTTCCCGCCTCGCCGCCTTCGTTCGTCCCCAATGCCCCCGCGCCCGACACGTCCGCCCCCGTGTCCGCCATGGCCGCCTCGTTTGTCCCCGTGCCCGCCACGTCCTCGCCGAAGTCTGCATTCTCCTTGCGCTGCCCGTTCATGTAGCCAGCGTGCTCAGCGATGAGGCGCTGTTGCTCTGTGGGCGTCCGGCCGGTCAGCTTGGCCCGAAAGGCATCTCGGTCCGCGCGCGTTTCCCGGCGTGCAAGCATTTGGCTTGTTCTCGATTGATTCTTTTCTCGACTGAGAATTTTTAGTGGATGGCGAAGTCACACGTGTCCACCCATCGGGTCGGCCTGACGTGCAATCATTGATGTGTGGTGACATCGACTTTCTCTGAAATTCTACGATCTTCTATGCAAAGTTCCGTCCCGTCTCTGCAAAATTTCTGTGCATTTCACTGTCTTTAACATGTTGTATATACAACATGTTAGGAAAAGGGCCAAGTTCTCGCATGTAGTCATATACAACGCGTGAGTGCGGGGGGTTAACGGAGAGATGACAATCGATTTCACTACAAAACCTGACGGTCAACAACTGGATCTAACAAAAACGCTACTCGACGAAGTGAAAATGGTGTTCACGTTACTGATGCCATCCGTTGGAGTATCAAATGGGATTCCCTTGTCATCTGCATCAGCTGTTTGAGTGCTGGCCAGTTGATTTGTAAGTACCGCGGTGGCCAGAGATCCGACCAGCGATAAATAACCAGACAGATGATGGTTTCGCAGCCAGTAATCATCACCACCAGGCGGCACCACGCTAGTAACTACACCAGTACGTGCAATTTCAGTAAACTGCTGTAACCCATCTATCATTTCGAGGAATACTTTGCTTATGCGTTCATGATTGTATTTAGTATTTTTAGCAATATCCATACCAGGTTTCTATTATGTTGTTCCATTCAGCACGCAATGCTTTATTGACGTCATGTGGGAGGGATTCACTTGAAATGTCGAGCAGGCTACATCGTCATCGCCATCAGTGTCGTCTTCAATGGGACAATTGAGCATATCATACACCCAAAGACGTTTGTTTTCGCTCACGGGAATCATATAATTTTTCAGTAGATGACCCTGAATAAAAAAGGGTGCCTGCAGGAAAGAAGCAAAGTCTTAGAAAACATACAATAGCACGTGTACGTCTATCACACGACCCACATAGAAATTTTCAGTCCTTTTCGCAAGTGTTTCATCGATTGGCGATCTCCTTACCGATAAGCTCTGGTGATATTATTAAGGTGTCATTGGCGACTGGATCTCCACCAGATTTATCTACAACCAGCGACCTAGGTATAAAACCATTCCAGATTGAAACAGTTAATACTAAGCTCGAACGAGATCAAATGCGTAGGGACTTACAACAGTAGCCAAATGATCCAGTTTTGGATAATTTCCATGATAAAAACGCCTCCCCACGACACTGAATGTGGCGTCATATTCCATTTCACTCGCTGAATGAAGATAGGTACGCGTATCCGTACACTCACCCATCTCCATTTCAGGTTTCAGTATTCGTTTCAGCGTACCCTATGACGCTTTCGACCTAGGTTAACGTTCACAAAACAATGCGTTATGGTGACATCAGCGCTGAATCAGCAAGCAGTTCTCGTACCTGTTATTTGTGTAGTTACCGAGATGGGCCTGGTTGTTGCGAGCGTATGAGCTCCACGAATGTTTGCACTTGTGCCACTTGTTGTAAAAGTACACTATCAACGAGTGAGCAGGATTGGGTAGGTCTCCTTAACCGTCAAACCCATCAGGATGCATGCCCCGTGGGCCCTTGTCGTAGGCCTCCTCGTTAGCTGCCAACATTGCCATATTGACACAATCTTCAACTTACTGTAATTCAGTCGTGCGGCGGCCTCCATATTCACCCTCAACCACCTCCGCCCAAAAATACTTCTTCACATAAATTGACAAAGGATGATCCGAGCAGACGGAACTTCTTATCAAGCAAGCCCAACTCTCCGAAGTCTGTGTCCAACATGTTCTATGTAAGGGATTGAACTGCATCCATCGTACACTCATGACTTTCGTTTTCGATGAGTGCGTGCTGATAATACATGCCATATTACCACGAGCACACATTCTTGAGTGAGCAATCGAGGCATCATCGAGCGAGATCAAATATCATCAAATGGGACTTACACGACCAAACACGTCATCCACTACAAACTGAAGAGTTTGCACCGGGGTGAGTTGGTGTTATGTGTGGAGCTCACCACTTCTACAAACGACTCTGAAAAAGCGTCGCATCTAACGGGTCTGTAGGGTAATCTTTTGGGATGCATTTATTTTAACAACAAACACAAGTCCCGCGTTATCACGTACATCGCTAAGTTTTTGCAAAGTGCTCTCCAGTCTGTCGTCAACAATGCCACGCCGCCCTAATTTGAGCTTCCGGGCGAGGTTGTGGACATCTCGGAAATTGATCTTTAATTGACGGATATATGTATCACAAAATCGTAAGCCTTCACAGAAAGCAAGCAAAGGTTGGGGTACCGTGCGTGTGGACTTGTGGAATCACTGCAGAATCAGCCTGGGCATTACTTGGGCAAGTCACATCTCATTAAGAAGGCCAGGATTTGTGATCTTCCGATTGGAGGGGTTCTGCTTATATATATATTCCGACCGAATGATTGTGCGCTCGCTCGTGGTTGGTGACTCGGACCTGTTACTTGACGGTGGCAAAATGGCGAGTGACAACATCGGCTCTCCTGAAGAACAGGCCCGCGTTTTAGAACATTCTAAATTATGAAATGGGAGTTTATTCGTTTCTGATGATAGCAACTACCAACCCGCTCATGTACCTTCCTACACTTGCTCGCGCCGGAAGAAAACAGGAGCGCCACACTGTCCTCATCCAAGTACGAGTCGAGGTGGTGATTGGACATCCCCTCATCGACTTGATGTGGCGCTTAATCCTAGTCTCCCACAAGCCCTCAATAATATTAGTATGAGTACCAGTCACAGGATCCACAAAATTGAGGGTATGGTTTACCCTGCTGTGGGAATACCTCATGGTCAATAGAGAGCGATTGTTTTTGAGTGTGTATTGCCTGCTCCCTCGTTCGCACACGTATGTGGCGAACATGTCCGACATGATATGGGTACTGTACAGTATATAGAGAAACGATTAGTGACTCATTATGGATACAATCACATAGTACACAAATACGTACTGCGGCTTGACGAAGCGCTTGATAACTGACAGCAAGGTCTCTTTGGTGCGCTTGTCGTACACATCCTTCCGAGCCACCGACCAGTGCCTCGCTCAACCCCACCGAAGAGCCAGTACTCTTCGTAGTGACGGCCACGGTTGTATTTGCGTTTTTTTGCCAGACTTGTCTCGTCGATCTCAACGACTTGACCAGCTCCTCCGATCTAGAGTCACAAATGAGCAACGTTAAAGCAACTTAATACGAATCCACGGCAACATTAATGTAACTATACCTTGAAGTCTGCTCTGAACAGCTCTTTCGGGCACGTGGAGCGGCAGAAACCGTAGTACTCGTGTGCGGTGCGCTCAGATGTACCCGCCATCTCAGCCGCTTGATGGTGTGGCAGCTGCATGCACCATGCAAGAATGAGCCGCACCGCACTGCACAGCTTCAGCTTAATCTCGTTAAAGAACGAGTTCGTGAGTATGCCACGGCACTTCCTTGCCGCTGTCGTGTTTCTTGCGACGGCAGCACCTCCAGCGGCGGCGCGTGGGCGCCAGGCGCATGCGGGTGTGGCACTGGGGGCAATACTTGACCTTGTCGACGAGCCCCACCTCCATGCACCACTTCACACAGAGAGCCTCGTCGCAAGTGACTTCCATCACCTTGTCCATCGCGAAGAGGCTCTCGTCGTCTACGTTGTACATGTGGGAGGGAGGGGATGCGGGGGAGGGACTGGGGGCGGTGGGGGAGGTGGGGGTGGCGGGGGGCATGGTTTGCGAGGGTGGTGGGGACTTGGGCGCGCGATATCGTAAATGACAGTGTTTTGTTGAGTGGAAAGCGGGCTCACAACGTACGCAGTATACAAAAGGCTAGATGTTTTGATTTGCGGTCGGGGCGGTTTGAGCGCGAAAGCGGGCTTGTGGCGCGCGTCCATCAAGTTGCAAGCGGACAATGTGGTGTACGTAACTTTTATCCGAGCACACGTCACTATCACAACCTGCTAGATTTAGTTTTAGAATTTCAGATTTAGAAAAGCGGGCCTGTTCTTCAGGAGAGCCACAAACGCAGATAGGCACACCTTGCAGTTTGTTGAGCTTGTACGCTGGTGCGGCCGTTTCCCTGGCTCCAAGAGCTCGCATCCCATCCACGTGTACACAGATAGTGTCTATAGTACAGGCCAAACCCCTCATGGATCAGCTGATCAGCACTCCACTCCTTCTTCTTTCGAATGTCAGTGTCACGCCAGAAGCACTAGTTGACGAGCGAGCACGATACAACTGCGCCTTCTCTGCGCTATAGACACTCAAGTATAAATCGAAGCATCCCAATCCGTATGCGAATCCTTAACCGGTGGCACCGTCACTCGAATCGGCAGATGTGATACGTCAGCATCAGATGAATCAGTTTTTATTCCGCTTTTGGAGTACGCGGGGCACGCACACGAAAATCCATCTTGACTGCCCCGATGGACACCGGCTTTCTTGCTTGTAACACCGCGGAATGAAAGGCCTGCAGCATAGCTCGGAAAATGCCTCTTGTGTGGTATTTTCCGTGTTACATATTATTGCTGTACTCATTGCAGTGTTTTGGGCTCGTGTCGTAGCATATTTCACTGCGTCGGTGGCAGTTAGGTATTGCAATTGCGGGCAATATTATATTTTATCAGAATGCGCATCTGTGACGTGTGTCAATTTGTGGATAGTGCAGTACTCATTGGCTATGTTACTTCGATCTACCACGAGCTTCTGCTCCTCAAAGTTCTCTAGTCCGGAGAAATTATACCGCTCTTTCATTTTGAACTGCGAACGGTTGGCTCTCGGCCTTCCGTCCTAACTGCCAGTGATTTTGTTCACAGGTTTCCTCCCATGATTCGTTTCTCAGTATCATTTTTCGACCCTCAGCAGCACTTCGCTCTTCCAGAATGGCACTTCGAAGGAATGGCTTCCAACTCAGAAGAGTGCCAGAGGTCACTCAGTACCACTACAAAATTAAGCCCACTATCGAGCAGGCGTATGCGTGTCGAAAGTGCGGAAACAAGGCAAAGCAGCAGATAAACTCAGGCTATTCGAACGTGCCAACTCACCTTCGGTCGTGTATTGGCAAAACGTACGAGGCAAAGTTTGATGAAGCAAGACAGTCAAAGCAGAATAGCCTGGGGGTTGTCGTCGTGGACTACGTGAGCAAGCGCGAACTGGTCATCTACAAGTGTATTAAGCGAGTGCTAATGTGCTATATGTCGTACGAAGAGGTGGCGGGCCTACCTTCATCAGCCACATATCGCGCAAGTCGATGGACCTACATAAAGCCCCTAGTGCATTTGGTGGATATGAAAGTGACAACGAGACTACCTCAGCGCTTCGTGATTCAGCTCGATGGGTGAAAAGATAAGGCGACACACTACATCGCATCTTTCGTGACCTACATGCACAAAAGATGCTGTCATGAAGTAGTGCTGGGATTTGATCCCCCTTTGGATGAAACATCTTACACGGCACTGGCAAATAAAACCTTCTGGTGTGCTGTATCCATGGCGCTCGATGACGTGCTGGTACTAATTTGAGACAATTTCCCCACCAATAAGGCAACAAATGGCTTGCTGGAGGTTCCGCTACTCGGATGTGCGGGCCATAATCTGAATCTTGCGATCAAGAAGGTATGTCAAGGAGCAACCGGGCGCTCAAGAGTCTATCACTAGTGTGAGTAATCTAGTATCACGAGCAAGAAACCTAAAAGCTGCTGCTGCGTTAAGAGAGCTATCAGACCTCGTAGCACTGACAAACAATGACACGAGGTGATCATGTACGCATCACATGCTTACTCCGTTTTTCAAGATCGAAGACCCCCTGGGAATTGTAGACGAAGTACAGGTGTCGCGATGGGCAAAGTTGAAGGTACTGAGAGGTTTTACACCCTACGCCCACGAATTTTGATCCTGTAATGATCGATTTTCAAAAGGCAGGCACCACAGTGGCATTGCCACGGGGTGTATTTGATATGCTGCTACAAGACTTTCTAGAAATAAGTTTGCAGTAACCAAGGTACAAAATGGCAAAACCCATCAACTTCCATAGCACGAGCGAGCTACAGCAGTACGAAGTGCCAGTAGCACCGCAGGGCAGAAACGGGGCTGGGGGAACGAGCGTGACTACTTCAAGGACCTCCGCGAACGAAGCGAACAGCATCTCGCACATGCGACCGAGTATCAAGATCAACGCTTCATGCTTAGGACTTCTGTATTAGGGGAGAAATCTTCAGCCCAACGAAGTGTTTGATGACACATCGCTGACGCAGTATTAGTCCTGTCATGTCTGAGGCCATCATGTCCTTGAAAATGACCAGAGCACTTTGGATTTTTAAAACTGTGGCTAAAGCTATCAAGCTGTGCGCTTACAGTAGGAAGTGATGGGTAAGATAATTTGCAACTGAGTATTGTGTTTGACACTTCAGCTATGATATTGCAATAATCTTTGTAACACTGTCTTTCCTCGCAGTATGGTAATGCAGTGAATATTGCGCTACGGCGTATTTACTGATACTGGGCTGCAGGAAGCAATTCAAAAAATATAGAGATCGACGGATTCGTCAGAAAAATACAATTGCCCATCCGCCCTATTTGGTGGCAATAACCGGGGCCTAACTTATATTACCTCCGTGTGGTAATGAATGAGCATTTCCGATTTTGTCACGTTCTGTAAAAAACACGATCCCTCTCAAAACTGATTGCTTGTTCCCGCCCCTGTTCCCACCCACTCATTCGAGCATTCAAATCAGTCCGGACACCGCCTCAAGTGCAGATTAGTGACGCAGACCGCCAAACGATTTAAGAGCTTATTCTCTTCCGCACACCAACGGCTAACTCCAGTACGGCGAACTCGCCCAGTCGCCGCTAAGTTTCCTGTACATCGTGAGGTCGTGTCGCGCGTCTGGACGCGTGGGATCAGTACATTTGGGACCGCGTCGCTGCTGTGGTGAAATCACGAGCGAGCGCACGAGGGCGTAAGAAAATCGATCGCACGGCTCTCTGTCTGCGCATCCAGCAGGTGCCTACGGCCGATCGAGAGAACCAGCGCACGATATCTGGTCCAGCAGATAATAAGGGAGGGCTTTTGCGGTGAGCTCTAAAGCAGACGCGTCCCCTTCTCAAGGACAAATACAAGTATGATCGGATGCGGTTCTGCACGGAGTTTGTACGGCAGCAAGTGGACGGAAGCTGCGCATTTGACCCTATGTATCATACTGTCCATAATTGACGAGAAGTGGTTCTACGTCAAAATATCGGGCTAAAAGTCTACATACGTGCGGGACAAGATGGTGCCTGTGCGGAGAGCCGTCTGTTCCCCTGTGGGGATGAATCATCGTGGAAAGCTAAAACCTACTATACATAATATTTTGCTTGAAAACGCAGTATATAATTCTGAACGAAAACAGAGTGCTGTAGGGGCACCACGGAGCCGCCGGGATTGCAAGTGGAACAAGATGAGAGCGCACATGCGACGCTGGGTCGCTGCCTCGAGTCGAGACCTTCCAACACATTTCTAGCGTACGCCCGGAAGCAGCGAGAGCTTAAGGCATGATTTGATCAAAAGGGTTTCCACTAAACTACACGCTACCAACTTACGGCAGCTAAGATGCATCTTTTCGGCAGGACGATGTGGTAGATCGAGAAGTTTGTGTGAAAATTTCGAAGCGCAAAGTTGGCGTTGCTAATGTGGAGATATACGTGAACGCTATCTCTGATATGTACAATGACCAACAGAGTCGAGGCGCAAAAGCGCATTCACACACCCGTAACCGGCTGATGAAGGCATTGCTGTCATCTGTAAAGCGCGAAAGCATGATAAGAATAAACGTGAGTACGTGGATCGTGGAGTTGGGTCTTTGTTAAATGAATACTGTACCAAATATGACCTGGTTCCAATTTCTCGCTAATATATGAATCTCAACACTGAAAGTGACTTGCGCAACCAAATGAGTCATTTATTGTGCCATGTTTATTTAATAAAGGGGCAATCTCCTCGCAAACTTCAGCTATCTGACCTGTTTAGCATGGTTTTAGAGCACGAGGGGTTACCGACTGCCGCGCACTTTAATGATTTGGACCAAGTTAAGACAAACCAGTATGCCCGTTGTGAATTTGGCTCATGTATTCGACATCGCAACGTCGAGGCTTGCCCAGTTGGTGCACTCGGCTTGTATTTCTTTTTCAAATGGAGTGTGAAAAATGAAGCCATCCCAAGCTTTCTCGAGCCTGAACAATGGTACGACAACAAAGTACTTAAGTCGGGAAAGGATACCACAACTCCATTGACATATCGGGCGCATTATGACGCTACTGTGAAAGCATTCTCTGCTCTCGGAATGCACTCAAATGCGAAAAACACGCTGCTCGCGGATCAGGATCCAGGATGGCTGGAGCAACAGAGTCACAAATTCGACGCTTAGGGCGATGGAATGCTGGTGCCATAGAGGGTGTTGCCTGACTGCATTACCACGGGATGTCATGCGTTCACTGGTTGGGTTCTCACCTTACCGGCGGACGTTTTTCTTGGAACGTGCTGCAGTCGTTCCTTCTGTAGTCTGCAGCGTGAAGTGTTTCCGTTTGTCGAAACCTATATGGAAGCGTACATGAAACAGTCCGCCCCCGCATGTGGGAACTAGCGGGTTCTTGGAGCTATTGCATTACCCCACGTTGTCAAGACGCCGTACTACGCGGAATGTAGATCCAGCACACGAGCTACGGGACACCCTTTCTTCAGATACAGCAGCTTCGAGGCATGCGCAGCCGAGCTGAAGGTACAGATGCTCATAGAGAAATCGCCCCAAACGATGCATATCAGTGAAGTTGTTCCTGAGTTGATGGATTATCTAAACCAACAGCAGCAGCAGACATCAGCGCACATCGACAACAAGATCAGCGAAGTTGGAGCAACAGTTTGCAGTTTGACTGGGGCATTGAAGCAGCTTACATCAGGTGCTGCTGCCGTGCGCTTGATGGTTAACTGGGGCGGCACTGCCGTATCAGACTCCGCATCGCATGCGTCTGCCAGTCAACCCTCTGTTCCTGTCTCGTACGAACTAGTGCCGGTTTTGAAGACTGTACATCAAGTCTGGCAATAATGGCCGGTGGGTATCCTCGGTGGTCCTTGTGTGAGAGATCTCGAGGAACACCACGACTCGAGTTGGCGAAATGCTGCAGCCGAGAAACGTTTTTTCCTTTCGACGAAACGTATCATTGATAGTATAATTAAAATCGCACAGCAGCAGAAAGTTAGCCATAAGCAAGTCGTGTGTATGCTCGAGGCAGGCTCAGCATACCCTTAATGCTTTGAGCAATTGCTTGAACAGAGCTCAATAGCCTACAGGCAGAACCCCCAAAATAAAACTTCCGTTAGCAAACCTCGCAGCGCACTCACATTCTTCCTTAAAGCTACCGTGTTGACCGCAGTCTCGTCACCGCCAGCCCACTCTCGTCCCTGATCGCGACTAGAAGAGCCACCACTCCCCCTCCTCCACCAGCACGCATTCGTTCTGGTGCGCGGCCAGCAGGGCTATCACCCTCTCCACAGCCATCTTGCCGTCATCCTGGTGCGCGGCCAGCAGGGCCGTCACCTCCTCGACAGGCAGCTCGCCTTCATCCTAGTGCGCGGTCACAATTTGTCGGAGTGCTGAATGCCGAGTGGATAAAGTCAGGTACTGTGTGATACAATACCATCGGTTATCCGGAAGTATTCACTTCAGATAACCAGTTTATTTAAGGGACGGGGCGGTGACGTGGCGGAACGACATCAGGGACGACGTCTTCTGACAACTTCAGATAATCACGTACAGTATGACGCTCGCGCAAGTACTATTTCAGCAGAGGAGGCCCGCTCCGAGTTCGATGTTTTATATTAAGCTGGTGGAACAAGCACATCAGCTCCTTAGTCGCGTTCCATTGCACCCTTTCACATACTACGTATTGTGCCTTCCCGATGTTTTTGCTAAAGTGACGTCTTAAACTGAGAATAAGAAGCGGAGGGCTTGACCCCTACCTTTAATTTGTAGCGTGGTGTGCGACGATATGGGTCAGATTAGTCACTCGTAAAAGCGCGAAAGCCTCAACCCATCGAGGCATTCGGATTTTTCTCACTACTAATCTCTAAAGGACCCCAAATAAGAACCCCGAATAGGTTGTCAAAATCGTTGAAAGAGACAATACTAGTTCATCGACAAAAGGCTTTAAAAGAGCTAATAAACGCATTATAAACGCTGCGCAATTTTTTCTTAAATGCCCATTAATTTCCGCACGGACAAAACAAAACAAAAAATGATCGTTTACCGTAAACTTTAGATGTTTCCGGACAGCCATATTTCACGCGAATTTATTCGAAATAATTTGGTTTTCGTGTTGACTTGACGTACTTGCATATATTTGATTTTTGTGTTATGCCATTTTTTCGGTCGCTGATTGGCCAATTCGCCGCAAGCCAACGTCCGGAATTTCGGTAGCCAAGTTATTATAATTTTAACTTATAAATTTCTATGCTAAAAGTGGATCCCTGGCCAATGGGCGCGCAGAGATCCAACTGGCTCGTATATCCCTAGCCGCGACGCATGGAGAGCAGTGACTAAAACATGCTGTATACTAGGATCTAGGTACCACGAACATTCATTGGATACTAACCGCGTATCTCATCTCAATGCTGCAGTGCAATATTATGCGATCAGACAGGGTGACGTAAAAAGACCACTCAAGCGCTGCCTTTTTCCGCCTCGACCGGAGTGCGAGAAAAACCGCAGAGATCAACAAGCGGCGGCGCTGAGTGGTCGTTCACGGCGGGCCGATCGAGCACAGTTGACCATGATGGAGCCTGAGAACGTCACGGAGGAGAAGCCTCTCGTGCGTACCGCAACCCCTGAATTTCTCTCATTTCCGCTCTGCTGAACGACCGACTGACGTGGTTTCTTGTCGCTTTTTGCAGCTCTCGGAGGAGGCCGTGGGCATCACCATCAACGAGGACAACAACGCCAAGATCCTGCTGAAGATCAAGACGCTGAGCGAGAAGCCGCTGCGCCTGGAGATCGCTCCCATCGCCACCGTGGCGGAGCTCAAGGAGCTCGTGAAGAAACAGGCCAACGCCGAGGGCAAGTTCCTGCGGCTGATCCACCAGGGCAAAATGCTCTCGGACGACAAGGCCACGCTGGAGAGCTGCAAGGTGAAGAGCGAGGACTTTATCCACTGCGCCATCAGCTCGGCGCCCCCAAGGCGGTCGTCAACCAGGTGGGAAGGTGCTGCGTTTCGGTGGAGACAGTGGTGGGCTTGTTACTTATTTACATGTTGAAACGGTGGAAATTGCTGTTTAGATGGCCGCAGCAGCAGCAGCGGATAGTGACCCGGAAGACAGAGATGACCCGGCGAGTCGACGAGGGTTCGATCGTCTCCGCGATCGTCTTAGTAGGGAGGAGATCCAGGCACTGCGTCTGTACTTCTACCCGCAGCTCTCGGTGTACATCAGCCAGGCAGAGCGCGTGCCGGGCGAGTCTAGCGAGGACCGGATATATCGACTGGAAGAGGAGTGGATGGCGTCGCAGGGACCGCAGTCCGAGTTCGGTATGCGTCCTCCAGTATTGTTGTTGAAAGAGGTGTCTGCCTGATTTCACCTGAACTGACGGTGTGAACTAACTGTTGCAGCGCTGAACGTGGTGCCGACGGCTCGCATTGCGCTGGACACGCAGATCGATATGAATGGCATGAACAACTCCATTTTGGCAGCAGACAATGAAGGCACTGGCACTGAATTTCTGTGGGGATTCCTGATGGGCCTCCTGCTTGGTGTATTTATGCTTCTGATGGTAAGTTTCCCATGCTTCACCACCTTCATGGCCGTTGGCATTGTAGCTAACTTGCGGTCTGCTCGTATCTACGGTGTCGTACTAGCTCCTTGACCGCTCCGTTCCTCGCAAGCAAAGGTCGGCCTGCTGCTCGGTGTGAGCATGAACTTCTTCTTGAGTGTTGTGCCGCGTGCTGTCTCCGACCAATAGAGCGCCGCCGTCAGTGCGCACGAGCCCCCTTCGAGCTGCTGGCATGCATCGTTATATATTTCAGCCTTGTACTGTCCTCTCGCCCAAGCATTGTATTCACGCAAGTCACTGTGCATTAATCATTCATTCAGACGTGTCTGGCTTTCACGGAAAAAGTAGCTTCGCGGCTGATACCTGTCCGACACCGCCGAACACCAAGAGATTCTGTGTATTTGCTAGAACTTGACGCAGTCAATTAACGCGAACACTTTGCTTCAACACGATTTCAATATATTTGTTTTCTTCCAATGAAAGCGCTGCATTTCTAATGAATTAGCGAGTCTCTTTTGCCACTCAAGTCGGACACTATCGCATCCAGTGCTTCGTCGTCTGCACGTTCATGCTGTCCGCCCAAGAGGAGGAAAAACAGGAGCAGACCACCACCCCGCCCCAACAGCAGAGCGCCGTCTCACACCCGCCGTCGACCGAAGAGCCCTCGGACGACAGCCACCCGAAGAGGCGCAGGCGCTCGAGCACTGGAAAGGAGCTCACGCTGGAACAGAAGGCCCTCGTCAAGCTCCACATCGCACGCCCCATCACCGAAGGACCCGTCAAGTGCTGCCACTGCGACAAGGAAATATCGTCCCGCAACGTCGATCGCTGGGGGTCCCATCTACGCGGCTGTGCCAAGACGCCCGAGGACCTGAAGGCTCAGATCCAACCGTTCCGAGGAGGCTCGCCCCTTCCCGCTGTTCTGATCGCCAGTACCACCACACCCATTCGATCGGCAGTGCCGAAGCAGGAGATGTCTGCTGCTCAAGTACCCGTGACGGGAGCTGCCATGCCCGTGGCGACCCCGGCCACCACCCGTTTCAACACGTCGGCCACTTCCGCGGGAATGACGTGTTCAAGGTGCACGTGTCCAAGGACTACATGAAGTTTAACGCCGCACACTTTATCGCGTACAAGGTAGGTTAGGCTGCAATATGCGTTGCGTTGCAGGGCTTAGAGATCTGACCAGGGTTTGGTTTTCGTGTACTCTGAAGGGATTCCGGGAGAAACTGCACGGTCACAACTACCGTTTGGCTGTCACGATCACTGGTGCGGTTGGTCCGGACGGCTATGTGGTGGACTTTGGTGAGATCAAGAAGATCTCCCGGGTTATCTGCAAGGACCTGAACGAGTCGTTCCTTGTACCCATGAATAGCGATGCTCTGAAGGTATGGACTGAATTTTGATGGGTCCAACTTACCACATTCTATTGAGCTGCTTGCTGACCGTGCCTTGGTTTGTGGTTATGTAGATTTCTTTCGACGGCACGAATGTTCATATCGTCACGGAAGACGAGGCCAGCTTTAGCTTCCCCAAAGCTGACTGCTCGCTGCTGCCCATCGTACACTCGTCTGCTGAAGAGCTGGCCATTTACATCGTATGTGCAGTCAAGTCTTCTTTGCTTTGACAGTTAGTCTGCTTTAATGCTAACGCTTGTTTCGCCGTGCTATCTACCTTCGACAGAGTAACCAACTGGTGGACGCATTCACGATGGTTGCACTACTGGTAAGGAACACTCGCCATGCTTCGTCTTGTGTACAACCATTGTTTTGACTCTGGTTGTCAACTGCAGGAGCGCGGTGTGCGCAAGATAGAGGTGAGCATCTCCGAGGCCAACCAGCAGTTCGCCTCGTTTGAGCGTACGATCATGGCGTAAGCAGCAACAAAGTCATTCAAGCGGCATCCGCATGAAGACGGAGGACCGGTCCCACGAAGGCGATTAACACGCTCCTCCGTCTTTCTGCCAACTACTCCAAGACAACCCCCATGGTCCAACGACGCCAATGCGAAACGAGTTGACACGGCCAACCGACGAACGTCATTCTCGTGGAACCGTCCTCCCCCTCAATAGAGCACCCTCTCCTTTCCTCCAATCGCTGATTTCCGTTCGAAATTTTCCGCGAATCGCAGACCCTGCGACATCCGATTGCCTGAAATTCGCCAGCCAACCAGACTGGCGCGATCTCTCCCTGGCCGCCCTCGAGGCCTTTTCAGTCATTTGCGGAAACGACCGGCAGCGCGCACTCCAAAAGACCATCACTCCTGCATCGAACACCATGTACGGCGGCGGCGGTGACCGATACGGCGACTCCTCTTCGCGCCGCGACTACGGCGGCTCTTCCTACAGCGGAGGCGGCGGCGGCGGCGGCTACTCGTCCCGTGGCGGAAGCGGAGGTGGCTACGGCGGCGGCGGCGGTGGTTACGGAGGAGGTGGCCGCGGCTTTGGAGGTGGCCGCGGCGGCGGTGGCGGCGACTTGGGCTCGAACCTGGACACACACATCCAGTGGGACCTGAGCAAGCTGCCTGTGTTCGAGAAGAACTTCTACTACGAGCACCCGGATGTGACGAAGCGCTCAGAGGAGGAGTACGAGTCTTGGAAGCGCGAGAACCAGATCATCGTGTCCGGCAAGGGCGTGCCCAAGTGCGTGCTGTCGTTCGAGGAGGCGTCTTTCCCAGAGTACGTGCTGGAGGAGGTGGTGCGCCTGGGCTTTGACAAGCCCACGGCTATTCAATGCCAGGGCTGGCCCATGGCGCTGTCTGGACGCGATATGGTCGGCATTTCGGCGACGGGTTCTGGCAAGACGCTGGCTTTCTTGCTGCCTGCTATCGTGCATATCAACGCACAGGTTCGTACCGTGAAGCAGAAGCTTTACCGAGCATGTAGAGGCTCTTTTCTGTTGTTCGGCAACTTCTCCTCGGCGCTTCTGCGCTGATGGAGATGGCAAAGTTGTGGCAGAACACGACGTTCGCTCACGCATTTTAGATGCGCTGGGCGATTAACACGCGTTAGGCGTGGGGATTTGAAACGGTCTTCGGGCGTGACTGATCCACGTGCAGTCGTTCGTGGGGACAGGAAGTTGTCTTTCCGCGAGCGATACTCGCGTGCTCTCTATCACTTCAGTTGATTCGTCGCGGTTTTGCAGTGTTGGATTGCCGGTCAAGATGGTTGACCTGCTTCTCTGTCGGAGGATGGACGGCGTTCCGTTGGAATGGCTGACGTTCGAAGGCAGAGAATCTTACGTCAGCCATCTCAACAGACTCGTCCGGCACAACCGACACACGTTCAGCTGGCAAAGCATCGCTGCTTTTCTTCTTTTCTCGCCGATCACCCGCTACCTTCTGGCAATCAGTCGGCGCGTCAATTTGCATTGGTGCGTGGACGGTGACAAGGAGAAAAAGCAGCACGCGAACACCTCAAATCCCTCGGCGCTCGCTTGTGTTTGCTTCTCGAGCAACAATTGCATTTGTGAAAACGAAAGTGTGCACTAACTTTTGATTTTATGGTGCTGTCATGTAGCCATACCTGCAACCTGGCGACGGTCCGATTGTGCTGATCATTGCCCCGACTCGTGAGTTGGCTGTGCAAATCCAGCAGGAGTGCAACAAATTCGGTGCCAGCTCCAAGATCAAGAACACTTGTGTGTATGGTGGTGTCCCCAAGGGTGGTCAGATCGCTGACCTTCGTCGCGGTGTGGAGATTTGCATTTGCACTCCCGGTCGTATGATTGACATGCTGAGCATGGGCAAGACAAACCTGCGTCGTGTGACGTACCTCGTGCTGGATGAGGCTGATCGCATGCTTGATATGGGTTTCGAGCCGCAGCTCCGGAAAATCGTGAGCCAGATCCGTCCTGACCGCCAGACGCTGATGTGGTCCGCCACGTGGCCCAAGGAGATTGTGTCGCTCGCAAACGATTTCCTGACGGACTTTATTCAGGTGACTGTGGGTTCCCTGGACCTGACTGCCAACAAGAAGATCAAGCAGATTGTGGAGGTCATGGACGACCACCAGAAGTACACCGCGCTGCAGGACCACCTGCGTGACGTCTACGAGGGCGGTCGTATCATTATTTTCTGCGAGACCAAGCGTGGCGCTGATGAGCTAAGTCGTAACCTGCGTGACACCCGCTACATGTGCAAAGCCATCCACGGCAACAAGTCGCAGGAGGAACGTGACTACGTTCTGCGTGAGTTTAAGGACGGCAGGACTCAGATCCTGGTTGCTACCGACGTTGCGTCGCGTGGTTTGGATATCAAGGATATTCGCTACGTGGTGAACTTCGACATGCCGAAGAACATCGAAGACTACATTCACCGTATCGGTCGTACGGCTCGTGCTGGCAACAAAGGTACATCCATTTCATTCTTTACGCCCGGCGCCAACGGCCGTCTGGCTGGACCTCTCGTGAAGATTATGGAGGAAGCCAACCAGGAGGTACCGCGTGAACTGCGAGCGCTCGTTGGTCGTGGTGGCGGCGGTGGTGGTCGTGGCCGCGGTGGCTATGGTGGTGGTCGTGGCCGCTGGTAAACGTTCGGTATGTGACGTAAAAGCACAGTTCGTGGTTATTGGAACGGTGGCCCCAGGGTTCCGCAGATGGACAGCCAGGAGAATCTGTGGCTCCTTCTCATAACATGCAATAAAAAAATAGCTTACACTTCAATTGTTGCGTTCGCCATGTAATCGGATTGGAATCGCAGTGTAGCAAATACTTATCATTCATGTTCTTGGGAGCTACAGCATGTCTCCAGCTATTGACCTACCCGATAGGACTGGAGTTGTCATGACTTCTTCGTCCCGGTCCTCGGGGACAAGCAGATCGAAGCGATCGTAGTCCACGAAGACTCGGTCGCGCTCAATAATAGCAAAATCTTCGAAACGCATGTCATACGCGAAATCATTCCAGAAGTACATCTTTCGTGCGTACACGTTCTCGGAAAAGGTTGTGTCCAGCCCCGTTAGCAGCGCGATAACTGCAACACGCGACTTGGAGAGATCTTCCATCGAATGGAACTTGTAAAACGGAGAGTTTTCGTTGATAACATGAATCAGCGTTGCAGGCAGCTTGATGGACGGCCACTCCGCTGTTACGAGCGGCACATCGTACATCTGACGCAGGCCCGTACGCCGATTTGTTAGAATCACGCCGATGCGAAAGAAGTTCTCGTGGACCTCGCCAGAGTGACGGGTGTTGGCAGCACGGAAAACGAGACAGCGATGACCATAAATTGTCGATATCGTCATTTTGGACGAAAAGTGGATGTGCGCTCGGGGTCGAGCAAACTTTGACCAGGCGATGCCCGTGATAATTGTCACGGCGATGATCCCAACCATCGACTCAATAAACACAACCACGTTCATGTAAGCCGATTTAGGCTCGGGTGCAATTGATCCATAACCAATCGTGGCCAGCGTATGCACGCTCATGTAGAAAGCCAGCTCGTAATCGGAAACAACCACGTCATTATATGCCGATATACCGTTCATGTCGAACCAATACAGCAGACCGAAGGTAATATTGATGACGAGGAACGATACCACGAATACAACGGTGATCTTCGGCCAGCCCACGTGGAGTGCGCTCTGATAGAACCGCATGAAGCTGAAAGACTTTGGGATATGTACTGGCAAGATTCGCAAGAAGCGCGGAGTGTCCTCGACCTCAATGGACCTAGCTGAAAAAGTCGTCTGAGCACGTTGACGTTGACGAACCACCTCCTCAGTTTCGTAGGTATCCTCTGCATCGCTGTCGACGTTACTACCGTAGTCATCAATATCATCTTTGTGCCCTTCGTCCTGTGAAATTGTGCTGGTATCATCATCAATAATCGCGGACCCCGCCATTTCTTTTGGAGCAAATGTTTCTCTCGAAGGGGACCGAAGCCTCGGCCGAGCCGCTGTTTCTTTCAGCGATACAGCTCGCTACACTGCCTTCGCGACCACGGACATTGGGACCATCACCTCCAGAGAGCCGTTGGCCCCCACTATGCCTACCTCGCCCTTCTTCAAGGTCAGCTTGGTCGTTTTTGCCATCCATCGTGCCAGACCTCCATATACGAAGACCACCCCTTTGTGCAGCTTGCGCTTCAGCTGTCGGAGCTTTTGGAATTCGCTGTGTCCCAAATGACTGCTGCAGCAATGGCTCATATAACGGCTCGAGACCCATGGCGAACTTCTTGGGTCCAGTTTTCCTTAGTGGTGGTACCGGAGGATGTGGCTGAGCTGGTGCCAAGGCGTCTGTCGATTCTGCATCCAAGGATCTCCCTGATCTCGAGCTTTCCATCACGGACTCAGAGTACTCTTCTGGGACTCCAAGGACAGCTTCGTCATCGTAAGGATGGGTTTTCTCTTCGTGATGATATACCCTTGGCTTTTTATGTGAACTGCGCTGATCCACATCGTACGTGTATCCGTTATTCACACTATCGTAGCTGTCGCGAGATACTTTTGAAGACTGTATTGGTTTCAAGTATCGCGCATCATCAATTGGGGCAGACTCCACAGCACTGAGCTTCGCAAAGTTCATAATGACCTCTGCATCATCCTCCTGAAACTCCAGCAGCTCCGCAAATCGGTAGCCCCACATCAAATTTGCTGCCGTGTAAATGTACCGCTCAGATACCGTGTCTTGAAGCGTCGAGTCAACCCCTGACATAGCAACTTCCACAAGCATGTCGGACTGGGCAATATCATTTTTTGACATTCCGTAAAGCGGACTGTTCTCGTCGATTACATGCACCACAGCTAGGCCCATACGAAAAGTGATGAAGTTATTCAGTAGCAGCTTGAGGTTATACGACGTCAGCACTTTTGTGCGGGAGTACGACATCTCGTCCATTACATCGCCTTCTTGTGTCGATTTGAAGTCATTTATAAAAGACTGTCTTCTCTTCTGCGAGGCCTCGACTTCGTGAGCCCGGATGTGTTTTGTTTTGTGCTCCACCCGCAGCAAATTGACCTTGAAAACAGCCTCCATGATCACATCACGAGTCACATCTCGCGACTGAGTGGCGTTGGCCACTCGTACAACAAGCGCTAGATACTTCTTTCCGTAGGGCTGCACGACACACACTTTGCTAAACGCCACTTTTGCCTGCGGCTTGGCAAACTTTGCAAACACGAGACCTGTAATTGCCGACACAATCATCATCGACGCGAACGACTCCACCGACATGCTCAGATTCGTGCACGTGCGTGTAGGGTAAACCACTCCAAATCCAATCGTCGTGAACGTCTGGTAACTTAAATCAAACGCCACAAAGAAGTTTGTCGGTTCTCCACAGACGAAGCAAGCGACCGCCGCGAAGAAAAAGATGTTCACCAGAAAAACTCCCAGCAGCACCGTCAGCAGCATCGGCCAGCGCATATTGAGCAACACATACAAAAAGTCTTTGTACGGTTTTCTCGGGTTGGCGCTCGTGAACACTCTCGGAAAGAGCGAGTTGGCCGGCAGTCGGATGAACTGCTTCCAGAATGGCATCTCTTCGATCCTCGACCCCGCATGAAAGATGGAGGTGTCCTCTGCTCCGTTGTTCACACGGACGCCGTGCCAAATGTGCACCCAATCTCGCAACGCCGCGGGCACTTGCTGCGTGCCGACGTTGAGCGTGCCGCGGTTCTGAATCCGCTTCTTGGAGGCGGGCATGTCTTCTACAGCACGGAACCGCTTGGTCTCAAGTCTGCAAATGGCACACCACACGGCGACAGATGTTAGCATCTTGGCTTTGCAAGGACCATGCACCTAGCCCACATTTGGGGGTTATGCTCTTGTCGAAAATACAGCGAGTGGTGCGACAATAACAATAACGGCCCGAGGAATGACTCGACGGCCTCAAAGCTCCAGTAGAGACCGGCGAAATGCATTCGATGGTCGACGCACAATTTTTTAATCGACGACGCTGGAGATTAACTGGCGAGACTGGCCATACGATGGCAGACGAGCAATTGAGACCACAGTTTGCCTTTGCTTGGCTCGAATGGAAAATGACCACAACGCCATTTTTAAGCGCTTCGTGTTTTTGTGAAATTCCATACCGTGGGAGGAATGTTCTTCGAGACGGGCGTTGGCCAATCAGAGCGAGCGTGGGATCTGAGATGCTCGTCATCGTGAAGATGACGTCCAGCAAGATAGAATCTAATTGCTCTGAAAGATGCAATGTGGCACATTATGTGGGTGAAAATTGGTGCAGGAAACATGGATGCAGGAAGTTGTGCCCATTGTGCACGACCGCATATTGTCGGCTTGGTAACTGCATTGAAAATCCAGCGTGTGACCGGAAGATTTAATGACGAGCCTCTCTCGATTCACGTGAGATGCATTGCTGGGAATATCCACAGGCGGTCCCTTGCAAGGTGACAATCGCAGCCGTTATCCTTTCGTAAAGGTTGTGCTCGCATGGAATACATTTCTACACACCGTGGAAAACGAAGGTTCGGCGCTGTTGAAATGCTCGCGAGCGGCTCTCATTCTGGCACTGTTAAATGTTCGAGGTGGGGTGGACTCGGGCATCGCTTCCGGTTGTGTCCTATTTCTCGGCAATTCCCACAGCGCTGGACTCGAGTCGGTCTGTTTTCATTCTCATCCCGGGTTCGCTTCTCTCGAGGCGGTCTCCTTTGAGGCGTTTTCCTCTTTGCAGGCAATACCGTCGAACCTCGCAACTCGCTGCTCACGGGAAGCTCCACGGACGCATTGCCATATGCAATTGTGTAGTTTTCGACCATGTAGCACGGCGCGAATCGCGTGAAGACCGAGTCCAATTGTCCAACTTTGGCCAATGCCGCCAAGAGGTGTCTGCACGGAACGCCGAGTTGGTCCCTGAATCCACAAACACATTTGGTCTGGGTGAGATCCACAACGTGGCCAGAGGTAGGATCCTGTCCAGCTCGCCACACGGATCCTGTCTCGGGCGTGGTCATTTGCACTGCGTAGTATCCCATTTGCTTGAGCTGCTCATCGTATTGCCGCTGTGCTCCGGGGGTAACGATACGCTTCTGCGCTACCCATTGCACACACAGTTGAGCGCGTTCAACCAGACTTTTCGCCATGGTTTTCAACACTCCATCCAGAAACTCGTAAGGTGCCTTCTCATGCAGCTCTTGCACGACAGTGCTGCCACTTGTACTCTCCAAAAGTTTGCAAATGGTCCGAATTCGTTCTGCAGATTAATGTTGAACGCCTCCGCAACAGTACAAATGGTGGCGCTCCCGCTGCACACGATTGGGTAACCAGTAAGCGACATCCCCGCTTCTTGCAGACACTCCACAACCCACGAGTAGTTCTCAACATCCTCGCTATTCACAAGAGCCGCAGCGATCAAGACAGTGTCACAATTCCCATCGCGCCCAAACAAAAGAAGCTGCTGTCCGTCATACTCTCGACTCTTGGACGGCGCGCACTCGACGCTAAGCACCTGCTGGTTGTACGGCATGCTCTGCATCAACGGCCCACTCACGACGATCACTCTTCGAAACCTGCCGTCCGGGTCCGTCTCCATCCGTGTGAACGAGCCCAAATTCCTCTCCGAGAACTCTGTGAGCAACCTCTGAAAAGCGCCAGCCTTCTCCACTTGCACCCCTTCGTCACCAGGTCTCTGGCTCTGTAAATGGTGCTCCTGTTGGTGACCACGATGCCATCGGCCTCCTGCACGTTCTCGCTCAAGGCCGAGGCCGAAATGGACGCGTCCGACAGCACCGCGTTCCGGAAAGAGGCCAATTGCTGCAACTGCCGCGTCGTGGCTTTGGCCACGCCCGTGCAGTTGATGTGCTCGAGCTGCAGCGAGCTCACGTACCAGCTCTGGCGGCGGCCCCCACCTTGTGCTGGTACAGCTGCACGAAGAACTCGCAGGACTCGGACGAGCAGCGGAAGCGCTTGTGGCCGCCGCCGCTGCGCCCCACCATCACGCGCTTCCTGGTCCGTAGTGCGAAGTCCTGTACGGCGCGAGTCGCCGCCCTGCCGTCCACGAAGGTGTCGCCCACACTCAACGTCGCCATTTCGGTCGGATGTGTCGCACTTTGTGGCGTATTGTCCAGTGTCGCTTCTCTGGACGCGTCATTGACAGAATGATACGCTAAAAGTGCAGTCAGTTGTGTTTTTCGGACTGGAAGATGACGAATATCCGCGGCGCTCTGATTGACCTCAGCGGTTCGTGCGTACGGCGAGTGTGGTGTTGAGTGTGTTTAAGTTATGATGGGGATGTTGTGGTGTTGACAGGCACGCTGCACGTGGAAGAAGTGGCTCTGCCGGGCTGCGTCGCGGCGCTGTCGAAGCTGTTGAGCCAAAGGATACCGCTGTGCGCTTTGGTAGGGGCGGAACAGCAAAAACCTTTGGAAACTTGCAGCTATGCGGCCTTATTGAACCGTGGTGGTTGGGTGTGCTTTTTCAGTGACCAACACGACGACCAAGTCTCGACGGGAATTGGTGCGTGATTTGGGGGCAGGATTGGATTGCGGTGGAAATAGCTGGTTAATGGTGATGGATTTCGTGTAGATTGAGCATTTGCACACGATCGGATTGAAGGATATCAAGTCGGAGCATGTTCTGACAGCTGGAGGTATTGCTCGCAGTCTGCTGCTGCAGCGGAGGCTTCGGCCGCTGTTGCTGGTCGATCCATCGCTGGAAGAAGAGTTCGACGGACTCGACTGCACGAACCCAAACGCTGTGGTCATTGGACTGGCGCCTGACCACTTCCACTACAAGAAGGTTTGAAGTGGTTATGCGTTGAACCCGACGTTTTGGGGTGCTAACACGGAGGCTGCTTGTTGGAATAGCTGAACGAGGCGTTCCGCATCTTACTTGATGGGGGCTCGTTGATCGCACTGCATGAAGCGAGATACTTCGCTGGCAAAGACGGGTTGAACTTGGGTCCAGGCCCGTTTGTGAGGGCATTGGAGTTCTCGTCTGGCGTCCAGGCCAATATCATCGGGTAAGCTGTCATGAGCTCAGTCGTTAAACGAGATGCGAAGCATGATTAATTTCATTGTGTTTTATCCTCTTCAGAAAGCCTGCGCCGACGTTCTACAATCAAGCGCTTACTGACATGTGCGTTCCGCACAAAAGCATTGTTAAAACACGATAGACGTAGGCTAACACTCTCCAAATGTGTACAATCAAGAGGCGTGGCGGCAGAGGATGCTGTGATGATCGGTGACGACGTTCGTCAAGACGTTCGTGGCGCCATGGAACTTGGAATGCTCGGTGTGCTTGTGCAGATAGGCAAGCACAGGAGCGGCGACGAGGAGAAATTTGGTGCGTGTGCAACAGCTATTATGAAGGACAGTGCTGCAGACTGATGAGATTGGCTTTATTTGCTGTGTGCAGCTCGTCCACCTTCGTACCTTGCCACGGGCTTCCCCGACGCCGTGGAATGGATTCTGCAGCACAACTCGTCGGTCTAATCAAGGGTCGGAGCGCTTGTAGCCTGAAGAAACGGGAAGAAGGGCTTGCTGGACGCGAGGCGATCAGATCGTCAACGGTTTTTGTCTTGGTTGCGCTTGCTAAACACATCGACGCTTGTGCGTCTTTTGCTGACTCATCGATCGGTGGGGATTGCCTGAAGATCTCGTGGTTTTACGGCCTGTCCTCCAGCGAAGCTCGCGGGTGTGCAAGCAACTTGCAACTTGGACTGCTTGCATCGCACGCCATAGCTACTTTCGAAGAGTAGCCACCAGCCTCTGATTCAGAGCGCTGGGTGGCAACATACAAACGCTTTATGAGCCGGACAGGCTGAAGATACTTTTTTCGGGCGAACACTAGCTGCCAGCATCGCTGTCCTCACCTTGACATCAAAGCGGTCTAGGAAGCTGGAGAAACGCCGGGGTCGGGCGCTGTTAAGAATGATTTATCGATCACGGAATCGACGCACGTCGGCTAACGCTGTCCATCAACGTCGTCATTGCAGCTGCACTAAGATCTTAGTGTCCGTCCAGCAAGTCCAAGAAACGCTGTCGTCAGTGATATGCTGGTCGAAGCAAAATGCATTGCGCTTCAACATCCGACCCACAAACGATGCCCGATTTGTGATTTTGCGGGGTTGTTTCTGCCGCTGCACAGCCGCGAAAAAGTTTTTTGTCAAGTCTGTTGATACAGCGATAACGAGCTCGATCCCATGTAAGCAGTGCTATTATTAATAATACGTGGCGTGATTCCGACCAGCCTCGGTGGGCTGGTGCGATCGCCATCGAGAAAGCCAGTCTTAGGCTACATCTCCAGTAACGCTGAAAAAATGTGTTAACAGCAGAAGTACTTCATAGCAAGCAAAACGTACCTGATGTCGTCTTCTTCGGATGCATAATATGCATACTACTGCCCAACCATTGTGGTTGGACTCGATCTCATGTATATTTCGTGTTTCTTTCCATTACCCTTCATAAGCAATTACCCAAAGGAAACGCTCGTGGGGTGGCAGAATGCGCGCGGCACACCACAGGAAAGGCGTTTGGGCGTAGAACAACAATCGCGACCGCTCGGCACGTGGCCACGTGGTGGTGCACGAGCTCAAGCCGACCCCACCACTTCACCCTCACATATTCCATTGCACTGAAACCACATCTGGCTGTCATTGCCTCCACTGCCATACCCACTGCAACCCCCTTCATGTTCATGCTCATTTTTCCAATACCTACCTTCGAACGATTACCACATGCAGCAAACTGAACAAAAGACAGTTTTGCCTCCGCTACAGAACTATCTGCAGCCGAGCATACAAACCACAGCACGTTTGTCAACAGCCGCGGCTCAAAGGATTCTCGAAAAACAACCAAAAAGCCACTTCAAATAAACGTCTATCCATCCCACCTCACTCGAACATTTTCCAGGTTACCACAGCACCGTCGTCACTTCCTTTCCTCTCGCTATGGCCGACGCCCTGGCGCGCGTCGCCGAGCTGGACGTGCACTCCACCACCATCCGCCGCCCCAGCGCCAGCAGCTCGAACAGCAGCGACCTGGAGCGGCTCCACGAGGAGCTGCAGCTCGAGATCAAGCCGCAGAAGCTGCTGCGCCAGTACACGCTCAACGTGCCGCCGTGCCGCGGCTCCATCACCCGCAGCGGACTGCTGGACGCGTCCCCAGGCGTGCTCGAGGACGTGCTGAATCGCTGGGAGAAGAACCAGGTCAAGTGGCGCAGTTTGGCGGCCTCGGACGGCTCGACAAGTGAATTGGCGGAATCTTTCGCTGCGGACGCCGCGACGACGCTGGAGGACGGTGGAGACCTGTTTGTGGACGTCCCGAGGGTGGACACCTTCGACGTGACCTTTGGGGACGGTTTCCTGGGTCTGGAATTCGTGTTTGACGCACTCAAGAACAAGGTCGTGATCAAGAGTGTACATGCGGAAGCTGGGGCCTATGCAGTGATGCAGATCCCGCCCGGGGTGAACCTCACTGGAGGACTCGCGGTGGACGCTGTGGATGGGAAGGATGTGAGCGCCATGTCGCCGGAAGACATTCTGGACAGTCTGCAGTTCAGCAAGAGACCTATGACGGTGACATTCCGTCGTGCGACCAAGTCGGTCGTGGTGTGCAAGCTGTGTGAGAAGAAGGTGGATACGGACAGTCTGGATGAACACACGAACTACTGCGTGCTGTCGAAGCGCGTGGAACTGGAGGCTGATGTGATTAACAGCTCATTGGCGAAACTTATTGCGTCCATAACGACGAACCTGGAGACACAGGCCTTGAAACCCATATTTAACCAGGAAGAGATGCACATTTACCACGCCTTGCGCGTGGCTGCGATCCAGGCGTCCACTTGTGACATTGCCAGCGTGGATTCATTCGCGCTGTGCTCCCGACTCGTGAAGATTATTGATCGGATAAGGCAACAGGAAGTGGAGACACCCAACTTTGCGGTCGAGCGAGGAACAAAGTACTGCTCGAAACTGCGAAACTTGATTCATGCTAAGATGAGTAAGATGCGCGCATCGCACAAGGTAAGTCTTCAGCAGAATTCCAATGAGATTGTACGCGCGCCGATTAAGCGAACCAAGTCGCTCGAGGACCTTGAGAATAGCAGCGGATCTAAGGCGCCACGCCGTCAGAGTAGTGTGAAGCCAGCTTCCTATCGTGTTTCTATTCGAGATTTCCAAATCATTAAGCCAATCTCGAAGGGCGCTTTCGGTAAGGTGTACCTGTCCCGGAAGAAAACTACCGGTGACCAGTATGCCATTAAGGTGCTCGCAAAAGAGCATCTACTTCGCAAGAAGCAGGTACAACACGATGTGCATAAAGTGGCGTGTTCATAGTGCCGTCACTGAACGTGTGCTCTCATGATTGCCAACAGATTCAGCAGATTGAAACAGAGAGGAACATTCTAGCCAGCGTGGTGAGCCCCTTCGTTGTGAAGTTGTTCTGGACGTTCCAAACCAAGTACGCATTGATGTTCGTGTTTGTGGGCCATAGCGAGTCAGTCCTTTCCAATTATCTTTAGGGACTCACATAGAAATTTATCACGTGGGTATCACTAGGCGTAACCTGTTCTTAGTCATGGAGTATCTTCCCGGTGGTGACTTCATGTCACTTCTAGAGTGCATCGTGCAGCTGGAAGAGCAGGTATGTTTGCATGGCATTCCCGTGCAAATGTGTTTTGTCTAGCGCTGACGAATTAGTGGCTGTGAATGACTTAATTAAGGTTGCATGCGTCTACATTGCGGAAATCGCGATTGCACTGCACCACCTGCACACCAAGGGCTGCGTTCACAGGTTTGACAACCATCTTTGCTCTAAATTGTTTTGAATGTGCAGTCTTTTGCTCAACCCTTGTGCGACTATCCCTTTTTTACAGAGATCTGAAACCCGATAATATCTTACTTTCATCAACTGGGCATATCAAGGTGCGTCCAGTGGATTTGCCATGCTTGTAGTTTCCACTGAAGCTGCTCTACAGAGTGTTAATCCTACTTGGTTTTGTTTCCATAGTTAACTGATTTCGGCTTGTCTGAAGAAGCTGTGGCACTCAGTGACACCGATTCAGAGCCTGATGATGAGTCTATGGCCCACGACCACGACTCAGAGATACTGCCGGGCACTCCGCTGGGGGACGCACCGTCGGCGCTTGCTTACAACCGCCCGCTCGATGCTTCCTCAAAGAAGGCCCCCAAGAAGAAATCTGCCTATCACACGTATGGTCGATGCGGAACTCCAGACTACCTAGCGCCTGAAATTATCCTTGGCGTCCCTCACGGTCCACCGGTTGACTACTGGGCTCTTGGCATCATCCTCTACGAGATGCTGGTTGGCTTTCCTCCTTTCAACGATGACACAGTAGACGCGATTTTCGGGAACATTCTGGAGCGACAGATCCTGTGGCCGGATGGCAAGAAGCGCTTGTCTCTCGAAGCGATGGATTTGATCGACAAACTACTAGACCCGAACCCGGCCACCCGCATGGGCTGGGAGGGATAAATGCGCACCCTTTTTCGAGGGTGTTAACTGGGACACGATATTGAATTCCGTTCCGCCGTTCGTGCCGACACTGGAAGGACCGAACGACACCAGCTACTTCAACAATCGCAATCTTACTGACATCTTCATTGACGATGACGAGTTTGACGTCGCATCTCGTTCTACTAGCAGCAGCCTAGTCGACGACTCTGGCCCCGAAAACGATGATGATCCTCCACTGAGTCCCTTTGACATAAAGACAGAAGACGGCGAAACCAATGACAACAACGTCTGCAATAACTCGGCGGAAACCGCGGACGTTGATATGTCGTGGGGACTATCTGGCGCACTAAATGCGCTGGATGCAGCACCTATATCTCCTCAAGAACACATGATGGACGAGATGCAGGAGGAGGACAACAACAGCCACCGCTTCCCTAGTGGAATGTACGGTAGCCCCGAAGATTCGAGCCTCTCAGATGCGTTCAGGTCTTTTAGCTTCACCAACATGAACGCGCTCGCCGCCGCCTCGCAAGCTGAGGCCGACATGATCACGGATACGGAGCAGCAAACCGCCGCAGCCGTCTCCGGTCCATCTATACTCATCTAGACGGAGTCTGGAACTTGAAAATGCTTCCTCTTGCTTGTCCTACGCTTTCTTCAGTCATGCATGCGTGACCAAGTTAACTCCCATACCTATGAGCTGTAATTAATAAACCCCGATCAATTACCTTCAGATGCATTTTCAACGCGTCAGACCACGACCCAGCAAAAAGTGAATTTTCCAACAATTACATGAAGAAGTCATCTTCTTCCTCCTTCTCTTGCTCGTCATCCTTATTACCCTCCGCCTTCGAAGCATCCGGCATCTCGTCGTCATCCTGGTCAACAAGTGCCGGTGCGTGCTTCGGCTTCTCACTTGACTTGTCGCGCTTCCTATGAGCCTTCTTCTGCTTCTTCACCATTTCCTTCGTAGGCTTCTTCAGCAGAAGCTCCACGGCAGGCCTCTCAGCAGCAACACTGGAGTCATCCTTGCCCTTCCCGTCGTTGAAACAGAATTGGTGGAATGCCTCAGTAGACTGCTCTTCCTCACAGCGAGCGATGGCCTCGGCACGAAGCTCCTTTTGACGCTTTTTGTTTCCCTCCGAATGAGGCGCTGACGGGAACAACGAGATGTACGGCTCGCTTTTGGGGTAGTAGTAAATGTACATCATCTCCTCGCGGTATGTCTGAAACATTTTTTCCTGCTTGGCACGCTCAGCCTCGTCTTCCGCCTACAATCATGACAAGCGAAATATAACAAGTAAGCTTTGTTGCCTCCACAAGTTCACCAGCAATCAACTACCCCTGCGGAAAACTCCATACCTTCTCAATGCGTGTTTTAGTCTGGCGGAGCTTGCGCATAACCTTCACACGCTCGAAGAACCGCGGCTGTCCAGACAATGAGTTGGTCATTTTGAAAGCCCTCGGCAAGCACTCGACTGTAGCCACTTACCCTCTTGTACTTCTCGGCAGTCTTCTTCTCCAGCTCTACCTTCTCCTTATTCGCGTGCTAATATTCATCAACAATAGCAACATTTTTCAGCACTTTTCACTTATCATACCTCGTCCAATGACATCTATCTACCTCTTCCTGGAGCTGCTCCAGCTCCTCCTTCTTGGCTCTCCTCGTCGCGTCTGAAATCCCTACTCCCAATAAAGCAAGCAAATCCACGCTCTCCATTAATATCTCTGCAATTGTAAAATATAATTTACAGCTCTATACAGCACGCACCCCGCGCATGAGGAAGCGATCGAGCCCGCGGATGCGGTTCTTGAGCGACGGCACCTTCTTGGCCTGCTGTGGCTTCCTGTGCTTGGCCTTCTGGAAGCGCAAACGAGTTCCTACCACAAATAAAAAGCAGGTCAGCTACACCCGACCCATTTCCTATTGCACGTGCAATCTGCAGCGCCCATTGACGCCCACAAGCCGAGCGCACGCACCTGCCGTCGGCGCCATGATGTCTCCCGATTCCAATTGACCCAATTGACGTTTTGGTTGGCCGCGAGCGGAACTAGTGTGCGCCACACCACTTCATTCGTACTTAGCCGAATCGTTTGAAAAACGAGACACGTCCTTGGGAAGGGTCGCGGATACGACACACTCGGCGCTATTTATAGCTCTGTCTTCGTCGCCATAAATAGCAATCGCGCAAGTGCTGGACGGAGCTCCCAAGGACAGGCCTCCGTAACGAACGCACTATATTGCGGCGTTCTATATCAAGAGTGAGCCAACGCCAGCAAGCACGCGATCTTTCCGTTCAGCGTCTGCTGTTGGTGTTTGGAGCGGCCTTTTCTTCCCTGCGCCACGAAAACTTGGGCAGGAGTTTCTTCCATTTTGGAGCGCAAGTGGCAGGACGCTCAGATTAGTTTAGTTCCGTCCAGCCAAGAGACCAAGAGACCAAGAAACCAAGTGACCAAGAGACCAAAAAGAGAGATCCTCATTCCTCTCGCTCACTTCACAGACAGACGCAGACAGACCACAACCAGCCATGACGGACGCTGAGGGCGTACAGCAGGAGCTGCAGGACTATCTGCACAAGAAGGGCATCAACACGCTGTTCATCAACCTGGTCGAGTCGCTGCTGCTGGCCAAGCCGGAGAACCCGATTCTGCACATCATCCAGTACCTGCAGGCCAACTACCCGGAGGAGGCCACGCCGCGCCACAAGGTCGGCGGCAAAGAAGACAACCCGGCCGCTTCACCGCACGTGCAATGTGCGTTTTACCAGAAATAGTGGTATTTATGGCCTTGGTGGGGAAAACTTACGGTAATTTATGGCAGACCATTCCGACGAGTCGGAGAGCGAGGACGAAGACGAAGGAGGAGACGCCGTGGGGAGATCGCCGCCAGCGCGCCGCCGCCCAAGATCATGGCCAAGGGCAGACGCACATCCGTGTCGGCCGAAACCATCGACCCGCTTAGGTAAAGTCGCTATATTTGTATCGGACTGGCCTGTCTGCTGAGTTGAGTGACCCAACTGACCTCTTGGTTGTGTTTTCGGTATTTTGTTTGTTGTTGTTGCAGTGCAAGACAGTTTGAACGTGTGGTGCACCCCAAGTCAACGCAGGAGCGCGAGGGAATTAGCAGGATGGTGGCCGAGAACATTTTGTTCAAGTCATTGGACGAGAAGCAGCACGAGATCGTGCTGGACGCCATGTTCCCCAAGGAGTTTGAGCCTGGTGACACCATCATCAAGCAGGGAGACGACGGTGACAACTTTTACATCCTCGAGAGCGGCGTGTGCGAGGTCTACAAGGACGACGTGCTTGTACAAACGGTGGGTTTGGTTGTGGCTCGATGTGCTACATCTTGTTCTTGGTGCTGATACTTTTTTATTGTTTTTGTTTGGTGGATGCAGTGCACAGAGGCGATGTCGTTTGGTGAGCTGGCACTCATGTACAACGCCCCGCGTGCAGCTACCGTGAAGGCGGTGCAGCACTCGAAGGCATGGGCAATGGATCGCCAGACTTTCAAGTTTATCATCATGGAGACGACACTCAAGAAACGCGAAGCACACAAGGGTTTCATTGAGCGCGTCCCGCTGCTCGAGTCGCTGAGCGAGTATGAACGCCTCACAGTTGCCGATGCACTTAAGACAGAGGCATTCAGCGACGGCGAGGTCATTATTACACAAGGCGACGACGGCAACCTGTTTTACATTATTGAGGAAGGCACAGCAGTGTGCACGAAGCAGCTATCACCCGCAGAACCGCCGGTCGAGATGGGAGAGCTGGTATCAGGTGCATACTTCGGAGAGTGCATTGCTCACCACACGACCTCGCCAGGCTACTGTGACTGCCAAGGGTAAGGTCAAGTGCCTCACGCTCGACCGCAAGACATTCAAGCGGGTTATGGGCCCGCTAGAAGACATTCTGAAGCGCAACATCGATAAGTACAACTCGGTCATCGCCAACAACATTTAAACCAGCAGAAGAACAGGACAACGCACAGACGCATCAATACATATTATACACGCCTTCCACCATCATCACGATTTACAAGAACAACGGACAAATGAACCAAGGAGTAGCCGTGGAAGGACAGCGGTGCCTGCGATGAGGAAGCTGGTGCCGACAATAACGGCAAGTCCAAATTGGCGTCTAGCGCTGGTCTGTTTTCCTCTACACGCGCTTACGATTATATTCAGATTTGCTTTGTTTGCATACTCGTTTTCTTCTCTCTTTGCTGCACGTCAATATGTTGCATAACACGAGAAATACCACAGTGCCGATAAGAATCGAGCGCCATTTTACGAGCAGCGAGCAGTCCCGGCACATTTATTCATTCTAGCATCACTGTCAAAGTCAAACGCGCCGTCGCCGCCAGCATCACGTCCTATTAACTCAGACGTGAACTGCGAGGCGACGGGTACAGACAGATCCCCACGATCCTAGTTCTATGTCATTGTGCACGTCTACTCCTTCTTTTCGCTTTCGTCCTCAGACTTCTTCTCGCTGTCTGCTTCCAGCATCTCCACGACAAAGTTCTCATTCGTGTAGATGCAAATGTCAGCGGCGATCTTCATGGCCTTGCGCGCGATCGTCTCGGCATCCAGATCCTGCTCAATGAGTGCACGTGCAGCAGCTGAACAACAACAACAACGAAATACCCCCGTCAACCATCACTGCCCATCCCATTCCCCACAGCAGACAGACTACGCACCAAGAGCGTAGGTGCCTCCCGATCCGATTCCAATGATGCCATCGTGCGGCTCCAGCACGTCACCGTTGCCAGTCAGCGTGTACGACTGGTTGAGGTCCGACACGATCAAAATGGCCTCCAGACGGCGCAGGTACTTGTCCGTCCGCCAGGCCTTGGCCAGCTCCACGCACGAGCGCGTGAGCTGGCCCGGGTACTCGTCCAGCTTGGCCTCCAGCCGCTCCATGAGCGTGAAGGCGTCCGCCGTAGAGCCAGCAAAGCCCGCCACAATGTGCTCGCCAATGCGGCGCACCTTCTTGGCGTTGGGCTTCACCACAGTGCTGCCCAGCGACACTTGGCCGTCTCCAATCAGACACTGCAGACGACGCGAGAGCAGCCACAGTAAATGAGCCCCCAGCAGCTCACTCCATACAGTTCGAATGTCTCTCTGCAACGCACCACTTTGCCGTTCTTGCGCACGCACAGGATCGTCGTGCCGTGCATCTGCACAGAATATTCACCAAAACAAGACCCAATATTGTCAGAATGAACACGTTTATCGACCGAATTTCACCCAAAACGACCGTGGGGGCGTCAGAGAAGCGCGCTATCTGCGAGGAACCGAACGAGGAAGCGGCTGCGCCCAGCGACGGCGCCAGACGGGCGCCAGCAGCGGCGCGGAACAGCGAGCGAGCGAGCATCTTGCTAGTGAGATTGATACAGCAGCTTTG